>JAGYYJ010000743.1:0-124491 GCA_019671005.1 Hibiscus mutabilis
CTGCAATGACACAAAACTTAAAATTTAAGCCCTAAAATAAAATTTCTGAACTTAATGCGACATTAGAGTAGATTTACTTTAGACATGGCAAGTCCGGTAACATATGTCTCCCCATCAGCAGATTTACCGTAAAGTATCTCTCTGCAGCCCCACCTTAGATGGAACCTGTTTCAGCAAGTAAAGATATTAAACTGGAGAAGCAGTCAACTCATATAGATGAAAACCGATGAAGAAGTGTACCATTATCTGAACTAAATAGTTTGTAGGGTTATATTAATAACATACCTGCCTCCTCTTTCAGTTATATAATTTCTGATTGGGCCACTCAAGTAAACATCCGGAGAACCCTTCAGCATACGCAGAAGGGAAGCCTCTGTCTTAGTGGCAAACAGAGAGAAAATCGTGAGCATACATCGTGCACTGATGTTATCACAGTCAATAAAACCTAAGGCGTAAGCAACCGGATCCCGCATTCTCTGGATACTGATGCGTGTACCACCTTTCGACAAAAACCAATCCGAGAAGCTTATCTGCATGATTAGAATGAATTTAAAGCAAACAGAAAAGCAATGAAAAATAATAATTCCACAAGCAGTTCAAACTTGGTGAGAATCCGAAAAGGAAATGAAAAGTATAATTTTACATACATTATCCAGATCTCTTATATCCCTCATTGCTCCATCGGGATCAATAATAGCCTTAACGACTGGGCTTAGTGCAAGAGCCAAAGCATTTCTTGCTTTATCGTAAGTCTGCACTTGAAAAGGTATAGAATGAAATGATTAGCTTAAGCACCACTTTAGCTTACGGAATACGAATGCACCGAAGGGTAGAAGAAAGAGTACAACCTTAAGCTGATTTGTAGCTAAAAATGCACGAATACCATGTAAAGGAGCTCCAACTTGAAATCTAAAATCAAGTTCTGCGACACAACTCGAAGTCACAAAACTGAATGCAGGAATGCATGGCTAAAAGAATGCTTTTTGTTCGATTTTGAAGTGAGATGCGAAGGTAAAAATTATTATCAAAGAATTTGTTTAAGTAGAGACAAATAGAGACCATACCACCAATTTCACCCCATTTGTTTACAAATGTGTGAGTATGATCCTTCACAAGCAGATTTTTATCAGCACCCACCTAGGATCAGGAAGACATAAATGAAACTATCAGATTTCGACTAATCGCAAAAAGGACCATCTTCTCGATAGCTCGTTCATTCAGAAATATATTTCCCTGCTAGTTAGAACATGTTTTCCAATAAATATATAGCATGAAGCGAGAGTATCGTTATTATAGGCCTAACAATTCACCTTTTTCATCAGACGGAATAGATTGTTGTAGCACCCGAAGAAAACATGCAGCCCCATCTCAATGTGGTTTCCTCTTCTATCAACAAAAGAACCAACTTTGCCTCCTATGAAAGGCCTCGACTCATATATATCAACCTGAAGAGACCAAAGACCAAAAATCATCAAATTGTAGCCGCTATACTGACACGCCACTACACCGAGTATATTTAAGGAATGAAGTTAGCAGAAGTTGGTTTCCTGAAACCGAAATATTGCGAAATACAGTTCTCCTTTGTAACTCTTATAATATTAAATGCCAATCTGGTTAAGACGAGAAAAACCTCATGGCCTTGATCCAATAGCTCAACCGTCGTTGACATGCCTGCGAGGCCGGCTCCAATAATAGCCACCTTCAGCTTTGGTCCCCTATAATGTTCAAGTTCAGGTGGAAACAACCCCTTTGGAGCTGTAAAGTAAAAAAAAAATGATTATCTACCACGGTGACATGAAATTTTGCAACAAATTACAACTATTAATTTTCAAACATGATTACCAAACATCAAAGACCATAGATCTTTAAATGATAAGGAACAAGAACTCTAAGCTATATCTCAAGAGTCCTACAGTATAACTTCAATTCATTACAAGGTATCCCCTTTTCTTCCAAGCATTGAGTAAGCAGCACAACACTTCCCATCTATGTTACTTGGACTCGAGTGCGAGTGTTGGATACAATATTCTCAACTCAGTTCTGATGATTTCGGACCGATGTTTTGATGATTTTCGGAGCAACATAGTTTTCCACAGAAGATAAGGCAAACCCCACTTTAACATTCTAAACTTTCATGTCCGAATCCTTGTAAATTCAGCTAAATTAACTACAATTCGCTATGTTATCTACAAAAGACACGCACAAAGGATCACCAAACCCCCAAATAAACTACCTTTGACATAGAGCACCAAAACGGAGTTTCAACAAAACAAAATCACAAAGAGAAGAAAACCCAGATTCAAAAGAGGTCAACAAAACAAAACAAAATTATGAAACTGAACATAACATAAAAAAAAGGAAAGAAAGAGGCTACCATTAACACTCATGTCAGAAACATTGTTGTCTAAAGAAGACTTCACAAAGAACCTTGGAGACTTCATCCGAGCCACTGAACTCAAACCAGTGGCTGCAAAAAGAAGAGAAGCAGAAGCCATAGAGAACCCAGAATTTTTTTTTTACTTTTTTTAACGTTCTTATACAATAACAAGCAAGATAACCTTCATGGGATCTGCAAACTAAAGATGCTGAAATAAGGACTGTTTGTCTGGGAATGAAGGTGAAGTAAAATAATCTACAACTACCAAAGTTCTCTCTCTCTTTTTTAATAACAAAACTACAAAACAAATCGTTTTTAGTATGGAAGTTGAAAACTTTAGAGAAGTGTGGAATGAATGAAAAAATGAGCCAACTTTTAAGTGACTTTGCCACTTACCAACATCCACCAACAAAAACCAACATCTCTGTTTTTGATTAAACAGTGAGTTTAAAATAAATGATCTTGTATCGTATTGTCATAGTTCATGTTTTAAGTTCGAATTTCTTGTGAATTTTTATTGAATGGTGACCGTTTCTATTTCTTCCTTATCTAACTTCTAGCTAAGAGAATAAATGAGCTATTTTATTCGGCTTCTGTCCAAATTGGACAATAATTAAATGGTTTTATTGATTAATTGATTTTTTAAGCATACCTCGATTCGAACTTGCATCAAAATTTTAATTTATATATGTACAATTTTTCATATATCGAGAACTTATATTATATACATTTTATTATTTTTTGCTAGTATAGAAAATGAACTCAAATTAGTCGCATTGTCTTTTTCTCTCCGGGGCTGCCATTACTTTTTTATTTTTGTCTATTTTTTATGACCGGCGACGGTATTAGTTTTAGTGCTGGTAGTCGATCGTCGGTCACCCTCTTTTATTTATTTGCTTTATTTTTTTAGTTTTAGTTCTTTTAATTCAATATATATGCACGTTTTTTTCTACCTTTTGATACGTATTTTTTGCCTCTTGGCATGCTTTTCTGTCTCTTGACACGCTTTTCTGTTATTTTTTTCAGGGTTGGATTTGATGTCGCCACGATTGATCAAGATAGCGCTCTTTTAATTATCTTGTTGATCTCCATGTTTTGGACCCTCGAACTGGATCTAAATGCAAGCTTAGTCACTGCTCTTGTTCGCGATTGAGTTGTAGTAATAAACGTGTTGTCAACGTCCCCCAGTTCTGTAATATGCATTTTTAATGTTGTTTGTTGATGGTTTTTACTTTCATCGTCGAGTTTTGGTGATGTTTTGTATCTATTTTGATTCAAGTCTTTGAATTAGGTTCCTTTTCTTTTTTTGGTCATGTTTATGATCTAAAAACGGTAATTTTTCGTATTTTAAGAAATATGTTCGAATTAAAAATGTTTACCTGCATCGTAAACTTTCATCTTGGATCTTTTCTTTTTAATAAAACTGACGTACTTATATTTAAAAAAATGAACTCAAATTAACTATCGAGTTTCATCATATCCCTCACAATAGCAGGAGGGGAATCATAGATTGTACGAGAAATATCTGGCTGTCTGTTGTAATTAGCAATGAAAATTCAGAATCCGAAGCATTTGCAGTATTTCATTCATATAAAAAACAGAAGATTGTATTTTCTTTTTCATATGATAATTCTTATTTTTACCCCTTGGTATCTGTGTCCAATACCCATTTTAATGCAGATTCGGATAATGGATATAGAAATACAATTCTAAATTAATCTTTTAAATACATAAAAAGTTTGAACTCGTATTTTTACTTTCGAACTCTTCATTTTCTGTAAAGAGTCTGTATTCAATATTCATATCTAACACATATTCGGACACAAATATACGTACAATTCTCACCCTAAGTTGGAGCAATATCTCGAACCTACTTCAATAAACTCTTGACACACCTCATTTGTAAGAAGTGATTTCCATCTTTGGTGTAATTGTTGATTGATAAAGTTTGACAATCCATGGATCTTGATTCTCATCAGCAACGCCTCTCGACTGCGAAGGTGAAAATCGTTGAATATATTCGTCCATTTCTTCAGCAGCAGTTGTTCTTTTGCCTTTCGCTTTGAAGTTCAGCGATGGCCGTTGTCTCGGTTCGCTTTGTGATCGGACTTTAGCCCTCGAAGATTCTGTGTTCGCCATGTAACTTGACATATATGGATAATCATGAGAACTGAAAGATGATCTCGCCGGTGTCAACTTCGACATCAGAGGAGAATGTTGGGGACTGTTGTGCGTGGTGAATGAGAACTCACGTTTATGTTCTCTGTTCGAGATTGAAAGATCTCCCGAATAATATCTGGTGATTCCTTGCTCAATCCTCTCCATTCGCGAATGATTCAGAAAACCATGATTTTGATTTATATTAACACCATCCTATATATATATGAATATAACATTGATACATTAGTTGTTGAATTTGGAGTTATCGCTGCAGAAGTTCACGTTTGGTTGGTTAGAAAATTATGGAAACTGAAAGAAAACTTACTCTTTGTGCACTCTTGAGCTCTATCTCCTGGGAAAACCTGGCATATCTCGATGATTGGGATTTAACAGCAAGTTGTGATTCCTCAGCCATTTGGACTCTCTTAAACCGAGCTCGAACTTGTATCGCCATTAGAGCATGCATGCTTCGGAGAGTCGCAGTCGTTTGTTTTCTCACCAGGTGACCCCTAACCAGTGCCTGCAACTTTACTAGTCCCTTTAAAGCATGCAACGCTTTCCTTGCCTGCAATGTTCACATATCAATCAATAAAGAGATCATTAAACCTCTGCAACCATGGAATTCAATGCTTTAAGCTAGGATTATTACCAAATACGAACGAAAGGCAGCTTGAATCCGGGTTGCCGCCGCTTTCAACACTGCAGCATATGTTGCTTTTGTTTTCCTTCTGGTAGACCTTGCCATTGCCAAAGCAAAAACATTTGTGTTATCGTGCCGGATCTCCATGTCGAATACAGCTTGCGTTGCAAGCGGAGTTGCAGTCATCGAATCAAGTGGCCGGGAACTTTTACGAGCTCGATCTTTACTAGACAACTTCCCGAAACTCCATCTCCGCTTAAACAAAGACGAGGATGATGGAGTTGCACATGGGTTTGTAATCAAAGTCCCTTCTTCAAAAGATAGGGACAGGTTCTTCCTCTTTGCTTTTTCATCTTTTCTCCCTAACAAGAAGTTTACTAACCATTTGCCTGCCTTTCCCATGTCTGATCACACCAGAAAGAAGATTGAAGCTCTTACAATTTATACAGATAACTTAGTTGACTGATATTTTTAATTCACGTATGTTAGTTTGTTTTTTTCTTGCTATTAAATTTATTTATATATTAATTTACTTTTGGCAATAATTTTATACTATCCAAGGCCTGCAAAGGACAAACTTATCCTGGTTAAGCCATTTGTCACTCCCTTGAAGATTTCTTAACAAAGTTACATCTTCATTTGAAGGAGCTTTCTTAACTTCTAAACTTTTGTTTCTTTAAAGTAATGGACCATCAAATAGACTAAATATGGCATCATTTGATGTAAACTGTAGCTTTGAGTGAAATATTTATCTTATAGATAATCTTTTTCTTCAAGATGGGTGGTTTGAGGGGCAGTGAGGATGGTCTGGTGGTTCGGTTAGGCTTCATAATGCCCGAAGCAGAGGCCCGGGGAGTTCCTTATCATCCTAGTTGATATGGCAGTGACAATTGAAAACCGAGTTCTATTCCAGTTTCAGTAACAAAGTTCAGGCATCAAGATCATCCGTTTCCGTATATCAGTCATGAATATAAACAAAAATCAACAGGTAGAAGATAAGTATCCATTTGAAAGAAAACAATGAAACTACAACCTAGAACTAACAATTAGCATTTGTTTTATACCAAAATGCCTAACTGTTAAGGTTCTCTCAACATGAATCCTTGCCTAAAATCCGATAACACTGGACCAAACTCCAAAAATTTGATACATGCTTATGGCTCCAGATATAGTACAGGTGGCCGCAGTTTGCAGGTATTAATCCTCCGGCTTGCCAGTAGCATTCTCCTTAAAGCTCTTAGTCAACCAGATGGCAGTTTCTCTAGGGGAGACTTTACCTGGTCCGAATGGCTTTAGTAACACATCAAGCTCATCATACCTCTCTTGCTGCAGCAACCCTGAACTAAATTCAAGCAACCCCTCCAATGCCTCGGCACGTTGCTGGAACGATGAGGGGTCAAACCTTCACCTCCGTGTGTCTGATGAGGTGTGGCTTGATGCCCCGACAGTTGCATTCTGATTGGAGGAATCAGTTGCATCCCCTCCATCGGTTTGAAACGTGCTGCGTTGAATTCCCTGCCATGCATCAGTGAAACGGGGCTTGGTGGAAGTTCGATCACATGTTTGAACCATACATTTGTCTTTTGTGATTGAACAATCGACAAATTGTGGTGAGCCAGAGGAGCCCTGTGCGGATATCGATGAAGTTTTGTGTATGGGAAAGAAAGCAACTTCATACAAGGCTAATGGGAATTCAGCAATCTTATCAATTCGAGGAGCATTAACCGAAACATCTGGTGATTGTATGAGGTGAAGAATACCAGCTTTAAACATAGAAGTTGATTCTCTGACTATGGTTCTTGGTAGTGGCAAGGATGTTCTTCAAGTTGCAGGGAGAGGTTTTTTAATTGGAGTGCGTGAACCAGGAAACTGTTGGCACAAAGCAATAAACAGTAAAACGGCAGCTTTCGAAACTAGAAAAAAGTTATTATTAGCAATTTCTAGGAATGTGTTGCAAAAACGTCTGAGAAAAGAAAGGTGGTGGGGAGGAAGGACAGGATATATTACCGAGTCAAGATTTTTTGAGGGCTCTGTCTTTCTCTTGGGAGTTGCAGAAGCCTTTGCCAAAAAACTTCTCGGATTCTTGGTGGTACTAGAAAGTTTTGAAGTAATGGGCTTGCAAATGACTGTTCCTTCATGGCTGCTATCAATAGACAAATCTTCTAATCTTCGATCTAAATAACCCGGTACGCCATGATTTATTCCTTTAGTAGAGCAAACCGAATCTTGCTCAGCTCCAGAAATGCTTGGATTTAAAGTCCTATCATTGAACGACATACGCCTCTCCCTGTAACCAGAGAAGCAGGCATCTACTGGATCTGAAAATCTAGTTTACTTTATATTGGTTTCAGGCCAATGCACAGGCAAACTATTCCTTCTCAGGTTATTGATTTTATGTTGAACTTTGAGAACGTATGGCTGAAGTTGCGGATGTTTGAGCAGCTCCTTAGCCTGTCACAATGGATACAAACCTCAGATCATCGGAAAGATCATAAATTGTAGAAATGTGCACATGCAGATGAATGAAATGCTAGGAAAACCGGGCACGAAGCAGTATCCCACTATCCAATTCCAAGAACATTTATGCATGAACTTACGTTTGACCCCATTGTAAAGATGTTATGCATATTGCATAATGTAGAGGTATAAAGTCAAAAAATACCCCAAACGTTTGACTAAATAGTGGTTTTGGCCCCTATTCTTTTTTTTGGAGCAATTCAACCCTCAACGTTTCATTTCGGGTCAAAATGTCCCCTCTGCGGATGAAAACTGTCATTCAACTGACGATAAATGGCTTGAAATGACGTGACAAACTTATATGGCAGAGCACGCTGACATAGAAGTATCATATAGACAAATGTATTGACTTGAAAAACGCTACATCAGTCAAAAAATAATTTTATAAATTTATATAAAATATAAAATTATTTTTTCTTCTGACTTATCATTATGTCAAGTCATTTTAAACTGTTCATCATCAGTTTTCTAACAATTTCCATCCGCAGAGGGGCCATTTGACCCAAAATAAAACGTTGAAGGTTGAATTACTCCAAAAAAAATAAGGGGCCAAAATGACTATTCAATCAAACGTTAAGGGTATTTTTTGACTTTATATACCTAATTTATAATACTTAAACAAGAGGAGAGTTATATGTACACTTGGTCTGAGTTTGGGATTTTTGCACAGCATGCTTTTAACAAGACCACGGCTGAAAAGAAAATCAAGCAATAATTAGATCAACATAATTCATCATTTTAAAACCAGCATACGAGAAATGACATTCAGAAGGCAGAAGCCAATCATTATACTACCCTTTCACAAGAAGAAATAACTATAATCATTCCTATCACAGAAGGGAAACGAAGCTTACAAGGTCCCGGAATATTTTGCTGGAGGAGGAGCAACTATTGATTTATTAATCTTGTTTATCAGCGCCATCATATCCTGCCCGAGAGATTTAAGATTATTATAAGAGGAAAGCCAAACATGAAAGGGGAAAATGATTACTAAACATTAAACGATGTTTCCCCTGACGGAAAAATGCATCCTAATGTCAAAGCATTAGTTATACATACAAAGTACCCTCATGAAAGAGATGCTACATTGAAATACCACAAGAAAAAATATGAAAGACTATTTCAGCTGGTCGAGATGCTGCTCTGAAGCGCAAAAAATGACAAGCACTGTCTAGCTCATTCTTGAGGACCAAATATATAAATCGACTCCGAGTTATTACTCAAGATCTGGCCAAATTACAGCTCGAAAAACAATATACTTGCCAGAAAAACAGGCCGTGCAATAAGGAGGCACCCTTAACACTTGGAATTGGTACAGGAGGCTCTATTTGCTAATGGGAAAATGTTTCATTTCACCATCTAAAACATGTGTACAATAATCTGTGAAGACTATGTACAATAATCGAACCTGTATATTTTAAGAATCCGTGTCTAAGAAGTCACAAGTACAGACTAAGCTAAAAGATGCACATGCAACAAGCTGGAAACGTTACAAAGTAAGAACGATGGGGTAGAAAAACTCACAAATGCTTTAAATGCAGGCTTCAGAGAAGTCATTTCATAAATGCAGCACCCTGGAGAATATATTTTCAGGTCATATAAAAACATGTAGAGATAAATATGAGACCGACAGACAAAGACAAGTGCCTTTTGTGTGCTTGCATGTTTACCTAATGACCAGATATCCGACTTAGAACCATATGGTATGTCAGCCAGAAGTTCAGGACACATATAGCTCGGAGTTCCAACAACCTGAGTAATAATGATGATTGATTAATAAAATCAAGTGATGCATCAAATTCTCCATGCATAGTTCATTCATATATTACTTACAGAGGATGTGAGATCATCGGAAGTCAAAATTTTGGCAAGTCCAAAATCACCTGCATAAGTGTTTTTCTCTCATCTTCGTGAGCAGAAATTGTAACCCTTTCGAAGGAACTAAGTGTAAAACAGTAAAATCACTCACCGAGACGTATGTCCTGATCTCTTGTCAAGAAGATGTTCGAACACTGAAAAACACAATGAAATAAAAAATTATCAGTAGAAAGCAACTTGGTGCATTTTGGAAGATCATAATACAATCTTGAAGAGAACGACATCATGTCACTAACCTTGACATCACGATGAAGAATATGATTCGAGTGCAAATAGTCAAGAGCCATCAGGAGTTGAACAAGCCACTTGCACAGTTTCTGAACATGTTTCAGTGAAATAAATTTCAGATTTATGATTGTTGAAGAATAAAAGGCCTTTTAAGGGATAAAAATAACAATGACTTCAACATAAGATGAATTGGGAAATGACTGGCAAACGAGTTGAAGAAATATGAAAAGAATGGGAAAAAAAACAAAACCTCTTCCAAAAAAAGCTTGCCATTTGCTTTCTTTATGGCTTCGGCCCTGGTTTATAAGGAAATAGATCTCGATGTCAGCAAGAAAATAAACTTACATGTCTCCTCCTTCACAATAACCTATAATAATGCATACGTAGCAACCCTGAAAACAAAGACATGTGAGAACCCGTGTCAGGCCATAGATCACCGAGGAGATTCGGGTAAAAAGGGCAAACCACCAAGAGGTCTATAAAAACTACATTTATAAGCTATAACATAAGAGACAATAAAAACAAATGTAAAATGACAAGCATAGAGGGCGATACAGCAGAGCAGCTATAAATTGGAAAAATGTGGAAATAAGCATACCTTTTCTACCCAGGAATCTTTTTACTCCACGATAAACGGGTTTCGAATTTTAGAAATAAGCTCCATCTACATGTATCACGTGAAATGTTAAGTCTATAAATTGAATTAAAACCAAGTTCATACCATAGAAACAAGCAGTAGGCCCTTGACAAGCAACCTTGACTGCAACCTTAGTATTTCAAAAGTTCAATAATCAATATTTTCCAGGTCCATAAACTGCAATACCTAAAATATTAGAGATTCAAATCTCTATTCAACATGTTAATTAAACATAAAGCAACACTACTGATCATAACTGGATCACAAAGAATATAAGGAACTAAAAAGCCTATGGGGAATCATACAAACCTCCTGATGAGCGGATCTACGAGACCTATCAGTCTGGCGGGCAAGACAGATTTTTTTAAGCACATACCTTATCATTCCCAAAGAAAAGAGAGAGGATAAATCAATTGACATAAGATGAATCAATCAAGGAATTCTAACTGTTGATCTGATATATTGCACAATTCAATTCATGTGTAAAGTAAATACAAATAGAGGGAAGGCAGTGTGTCTTATTTGCAATCTTACTTCTTCTTTTCATGCTTATGCCTCACTAGAAGAGCTGAACCAAAAGCTCCCTTCCCGATTTGCTCTAGTACCTCATACTGCTCCATGTGATAGATGTGGTTGACTTCCTTTTTCGGATTAGACCGAAAAAAAAGTTACAACTTTAGATATCCATGAATCATTTATAAAAGGTAGAGAAGCACTATGTTGGTCAGAACTCATATAGAAATGATAACAACAGAGCATATGTAGAAATAGAAAACTTTGACAGTCAATAAAGAAATAAGAAACCAAGAAATTATACATTGAAAGGGAAAAAATTCCAGCTTCTAGAATTGAAACATAGTATTCTGTTTTGATTTAACAAAAATGAAAATCAACATTCAACACATCACGGACAGAAATGAGGGCTAATCTAAGCAATGGTTGAAAAATATTTCAGACAACAATGTTAAAGAGGTTTTACATTTCATGGTAAACGATTAAAATAACAGCATCTTTCAGGTTAAAAAAACACCCAGAAAAAATAGAGTAACAATTACATGCATCATAAAGAAACCAACTTTGTTGAGCAAAAATCAAGAAAGCAAAGAACTTGGAAAAGAGAGATTCAGTAGAAGTAGAAAAAGTAAAAGGAAATCTACAGATTCAGAAGAAATGAAAGAATGGTGAATGTACCTGAGTGTAAAGTAGAAAAGGGTATGTAAATTGTTGGTCCAAAGATAATCACGATGAAGAGAACAATGTGGACTTAACCATTTGAGGTGGAGTTAAAGAAAAAGAAACTGTTTACAGTTGAAAGAAAGAAGAGAAGACCAAGAAGATGAAGAAGCAAAGGAAGCTGCTGATTGTTGCAGCTGTTTCTCCATTGGGTTGGGGTTTTTTTCAAGGAAGAAAATGACAAAAGAACTTTGAAATTGGGCCACAATAAATTACTCCTTAATTAATATAGAATTCTGGAAATTTGTTTTATGGTTATGGAAGACAAGTTAGTGCCGTTGGATACTTTAAGATTAGTTACTAGTAGTGCTGAGAGACTTTAAGTTAATGTGTATAAGATTAATTAGTATATTATTTAATGTAAAAAAATCAATGATTTTTTTAAAAAACATACTTTTACATGAAAATATATGTATTTATATGAATCATATATATATACTAATAATCAGTTGATTTATTAAGATGAAACGTTATATCACTTAAATAATGTGTACAAATTTTGATATTGCCAAAGCAACAAATGAATATTTACATTACTTTATCTAGATTAGTTAGATAATAAAATAAACATTAAATATTGAGTTATATTTTGATATACATCGCGTAAAATTTATCTCTAAATCTTAATTTTGACAACATGTAAATTTTAATTTATACAGGTTGTATATTAAAAAAAATCATAAAAATTATATAAAAATAAATTATATAGTTATAAAATTCAACGTTAAACATTTTTTAAATATAATAAAATACACAAATACTAATTAAAAGATATTTAAATCTTTAAATTATTTTGTGGATAAAGCATGTAAAATAATTTCTATTGTTTTAATTTTTTTTATTTTTAAGTCATCGAATGGAAGAAGAGTTGAGGACCGACAAAAGGGGGACAAGGTGGGGCCCAATATCTGTTTCGCTTGATCTGCCATCACGAATCCTCCGTTAAATTATCAAAATATCCTTCAGTTTTCATCTAATCTACTAAAAAGGGACTCTAGACTTTGAAGCGTGGGTTTGGCCTGTCGTTTATATTGCCTGGCCCCGACGGGTTTGGTTTGATGGGTAAGTGGGTCAGTTTACCCCATTTGATGCCCGACTCGACTTCTATTTCATATTCGTAAATATATATTATTTCACACCAGTAATATTCCATGAATTTATATTTATTTAAATTATCGGTGATATTGTAAAAAAAAAAGTATTCATGAATAGACTATTTCAAGAATGTGTAGAAATAGAACTTTCAATAAATACATTGAATATGTTTTTTATCAGAAAACGAAATATATAATTACTTTTTAAATAAAATATTATATTTTTAATCTTTAAAGTTAAGTGTTTTGCATGGAGATGCTTAAAGAATTTTATTCCTGATAAGCACCGACTGAGTCAGTAAAGAGTATGAAATGTTCGTTAACATCTTAAATATTTTGAAAACTAAAATATTTTTTATAAAATTTATATAAAAAATATTATAATATAAAATAAACATACTTTAAAAATAATATTTATACTATTTTACAAGAATATTGAAACCGCTTAAAAACCAATTTAGAATAAAGGTTATAATTTAGAGACCTTATGTGTAATTAACTCTTAGAAAAAGCAGTTTAAACGACGGCGCATCAAAAACTTCCTCAGTTTCGTCTTCTCCTATTTCTTCAACGTTATTTTATTGTCTAAAGATCTCCCTCCTTCGTTAACTTTCTCTCCAATTATTCTCTCAGGTTCAGCAATCTCGTTAAACTCGTAAGCCATGTCGGCTACTGAATCAGCTACCGCAATTCAAAGAAACCAAGTGAGTCTTCCTGTCTTCAAAGTTCTTTCCTTTATGGATACCCATTTCTTGGGTTTCTGAGAAATTTTGAAAAAATTTCGATGGAAAACAAGGAGAATTGGAATGGATATCTTTTGGACATTATTCTTTACTTGAAAATGTTCTTTTTTTCTTTGGACAATTGATTCGACTTTAGTGTATTTGAGGGTTAATTGATAGAGGATTCTTGAAAATTTGTATTAACTTGAACTTTTTTCTTTCTTTCTAATTAGGTTGATCTCTTGGATTTTATTGATTGGTCTGGAGTCGAATGCCTTAATCAAAGCTCCGGTCACTCTTTGTCTAATGCTCTCAAGCAGGTAACTCTCTTCAACCTGTTCGTGTTTCTTTTAATAATGGTTTTCATTCGTTGTTGAATTAATTTGGCAGATAAGTTTACTTTATTATTGTAGTTCTTTTTGAACATTGATTTTATGGTTAATTGATTGCCCATTGTAAAGATCATGTATTTACTTTGCTAATTAGGTTTATGATCATGAAATCATTCAATTTTATTCTCATGAATTAGGGTTATAGAGAAGATGAAGGTTTGAACCTAGAGAGCGATGCTGATGAGCAACTTCTGATTTATATCCCTTTCACTCAAGTCATTAAACTACATTCCATTGTCGTCATGGGATCCGAAGAGGATGGTAATGTTTTTTATATCTTTACCTTCCCATAAATCTTGAATGCAATCACATAGAAGCAAAGTTCTATAGGCTTATCTTGTTGATGAGTTCATGTTTCAAGTTGTACTCCACTAGAATTACCTTTCATGTTGTCGATTTTTGTAGTATTTGAACATTAAGATTGTCTTTCCAGGTCCAAAGACGGTGAAACTTTTTGCAAACAGGGAACATATGGGGTTTAGGTAAGGCCAATGGCATTGTTACATTCTCGCAATTTGTTTATCCATTTTAAGCACTTAAAGATTTCACTGAGGATGTTTCATTTTACTTAATGCAGTAATGTCGGTGACTTCCCTCCAAGTGACACTGCTGTTTTATCCCCTGATAATCTAAAGGTACCTCTTCTTTGCCTGTCTTTTCATTGTCAGGAAATAAGGGTATTTTAAGAAATCACTGTGAATCGATATATCTCATAACGTTCACTCTCATTCCTCTTCTTTGCAGGGTAAACCAGTAGTCTTGAAGTATGTCAAGTTTCAGAATGTTCGTAGGTACGTCTATATTTAATGTACTTGACGTGCTCCATTTGATCTTTATCATAACATTATGTAAAATAGTGTTAATGTTACTTTTCTTTACCAGCTTGACAATATTTATTGAAGACAATCAGTCAGGTTCAGAGATCACAAAGGTTCAGAAGATTGCTTTATATGGATCAACGTACGTTTTTAATAATTATAGTGCCTACTTCTCTGCATTCTTTTATATCATTTACTACAATCAATACAGCAGCCAGTATTCATGCATAAATTATAATTTCGTAGTTCCTTGTGAACTCGTTTTCAAAGTACTGCAATGCATGTTACTTGTTAACTAATAAAGAAAATGGGTAATTCCACACTGGATATTTCCAAATTTGAGAACTACTTGAATCAAGAGCTTTTTCTCATTACCTAAACCTAGCAAAGCAAACAGAGCTGAGCATGGTGTAATTTGTTATCGGCATATGCCTGCCTTTTTTGCACGTCAGCAGCTACCTTTGCTTTTTGTTTTTTGGTCTATATGCAACAACGATCACTTAGAATCAAGGATACCTATCTCGGGGAGGATTTGTTTGCATCGTTGTTTTTGTTGGATATCATTTTAGTTAAGTGGGTTTATATGTTTTTCCTGTCGGTTCTTGTTCTAGGCTTTGGGTTCTAATCTTGGCAGACTTTAGCGTGTTCTCCTCTTTAATGGGATTTCATGAATGACAGTCTTTAACTTTGGCATTGAAATATGTACCGGTCGGTTTCCCTGCTATAAATTTTATCATAAATGAAGGTTATAATCATCATCTTAGGGATTAGAACAAAAGAAAAGTGTAATGAACTATTATACGCATACATGGTTTTGATGCAGGGTGGAAACAACGGATATGAAGGGGTTGAAGAAGATTGAGGATCATTAACCCTGAAAGGAGCTGGAGGAAGAGCAAGATCATGGATGAACCCTTATTGGCTTGGGATACTATAAACATTGATTTCCATTTCTTCTAGTTTGGACTTTATTACTTTGATGAGAAAAATACAACACCTGAATTCTGAAGAAAAATGTTAAATTTATGCGACAGCATCAGCTTTTGACACCCAATTGTTGTTGTTGTGAGTCTTCAAGGTGCTTCTGGTTTGGTTGTAGGTAATTTGAGTTCGGTTCATTATTTTGATGAGAAATTATTTTAATTTTTAATTTTACATGCCAATGCACTTATAACAAATAAGTCATTGGGTATCTTCTACCTATTTCTTGTTTTCGTTCGATCTAGAGGTGCCAGTAGATTTGGTTTGGTTCATGGTCTTAAAATACTTAAACCCCTTTGTTAATTCGGACCGAAAAGCTAGAATCATAAAAACCCTTGTCCTCGGTTCATCTTGTATGTGTTGGACAGGTAGATTGTGGTTCTTAGTTCTACTTTGGTTTAGCAATTCTATGCAACTCCGCCATTACTGCTTGCAGAACCAAAGATTATGAGGAAAATGTATTGAATAGTGGTGGAGTCTATCAAGTAATTGTAGAACTATGGATAGCCGAAAAAAATAATTTAGCAATTCTAAGTTCATATTAATCATGATTGTGAAGAAAATGCTTCTTTTTGTCATGAAATTGTAGAATTATGACTCAAAACAAATATATATATATATTATTAATTAGAGTTTAAGAGTAATATTTATTTTAAAGTTTAAGCCTCGAATTTTATGTGTCCATTACAATTTATTAAGTTATTTTTGGTGAATAATTATAAAACTAAACTTGATCATCAAGCAGTGGCCATCATCATTCTGACGAATTCTTCATAATTAACTTGACCATCTCCGTCCAAATCAGCTTCTCTTATCATCTGCTCCAACTCTTCATCTGTTAGTTTCTCCCCTATGTTGCTCATCACCAGCCTCAGCTGCAATTACATTATTCAATCCAAATCCATCAATTTCAGACACTATATATATATATATATATTTAAAAAAAGCAGTATTATAATGATAAAATGACACATTATGCAGTAAAAGAAAACACATAAGAATTGGCCAACCTCATGAGGTGATATGTAGCCATCTTGATCTTTGTCAAATACCCTGAAAGCTTCACTCAGGTCATCCTCCGCTTCTGCTTCCTGTAACCAAAAACGTGAAACGGAGAATTCACGTAGTAATCAGTCTTTTTCTTGCTAATAAAAAAAAATACTCGTCGGAAACACTTGTTTTCCAACGGCAGAAAGCGTTTTCCATTGTGTTTTGGTGATGTATCATTACACCGAAGATAGATTATTTCATTACCTTCATTTTTCTTGCCATGAGGTTCAAGAACTCCCCGAATTCAATAGTTCCACTGCCATCGGTATCAACTTCATCGATCATGTTTTGGAGCTCTTCTTCTGTTGGATTCTGATCCAATGACTTGACTGCAATGGCTAGTTCTTCCATGGTGATGCAGCCTATAGAATAATTAATCCGGGTACAGTTAATTCGGGCATAGTTATCGAATCTCGCTTCCGATACGACCTTATATCATATCGGAATCGATCAGGGTTTTGAAAACAAACACACAATATCACCTTAAGTTCATACAAGTGCAACACGTAAAAAAAAAATTTACCATCACCATCTTTGTCAAAGAGACAGAAGGCTTCTTGGAACTCAGCAATTAGTCCTTCAGACATGATTTCTCCCATGATTGCTGGTTTTAATATTGTGGAAACACAAAATCCAGCAAAATATTAAGAGAAAAACAAAAGGAAAAAAAAAATTGAAGATTAATGCTTCAACAGCAGTCTCAAGTAAAAGTATCAATCCTTGTTCAAGTTAGAAAAAGAACAAAGCATTTTATAGTAAAACAAACGGAGCCGGAATTTGGGGTTAGGGGGCAAAATATAAATGTTTGAAAGTGAGAGGGCAAATTAAAAAATAAACTAATTTTTAAAATAATTTATTTAAAAAAATTAAAGTAAAAAAAATAAAAAAAATTTGGGGTGGGAGGCAATTGCCCCTCCCACCCGTTAATAGCTCCGTACCTGAAGCTGGTGATGCGAAGAATTGTAATAAATGGACTTTATGGTAAGTTGTTGAATTTTTAATTAATTCCAATGTCCATTTCTTACAAAGTCTTGTTCATTGATTTTCGGTTTGAATTCAATTTTCATTTTCCATGAGATTTTCTCAAGGATTTTGGCCTTAGAAGCTGCCTCCTTGATAGTGATTTAGTAATTTTGTTAAATTTACAAACAAAATTTTAAAAAATCGTTATATATCTTTAATTGATATTTTTAAAATTTAAAATTAAATAAATAATACACATGATAGTCTTTTAATTCGGCTTGCGGGATTAAAAAAATACTGCAAATATATCAAATAATAATTTTATATACATTTTAAAATTAATAAGATTCAGTTATAGAATTTCAATATATTTTTGGGGGGGGCATTTCAAACTTGTATAACCTAATTTTCTTATTTTTAGAATTTGACCAATTCGAATGTATGTGTTAAAATTTTAAATTTCATGTAACTTGTCTTTGATTCAATTGAATTTTTAATTTAAGATATTTTTATAAACTATTATGTATTTTTATTTTTTTAAATATTTTTTAGTATGAAATTTAATATACTTTTATATTTTACTCAAATAACGACAACAAACGATGTGAAATTTAAGTTGATTTTGATAATTAGATTGGATTATTATTTATAAATAAAATGTTTTATCTAAAATTAATTATAAAAATAAATATTTAAATATTTTAACAATAAATAAAAAAATAAAAGTTTTGAATTCAATGAATGCTTTTTTTTTGTTTTGAAAATTCAATGAATGAATTTAAATACACATCCCCGCTTGTAAATCTAGTAGTACCCAATTGGGCTAGTGCAAGACTTAAAAAGTTAAAATCTTTTAATATATTTTAAATAAAAAAAAACTAATTCTCTTAAGTCAATGAAAATAAAATTCTATAAAATGAATTATTTTTTTAAAATAGGTTTCAAATATTATTTTTAATGTTTGGATGAAATTGTGTAAACATTATAAAATTATCATATTATTATTTTTAAAATATTAAAATAATTTAGTCAATAGTATTTATGTCAATATTATTATTAAAATGTTATAAATAAAATATTAATAATATTACATTCATTAAAATATTAAATATTATTAATTATTTTATTTACTTATTCAAATAATAGTATTATATTATTGAGAATTGTTAAATATAATTTAAATAATTAATAATTTTTTTGAACAAAATTTAAATAATTAATAATTTTAAAAACTAAAATACTATACTAATATTAAATACAAAAATTAATATTACCCATCATTAAAAAACTCAATAATATTCTTATGTAATACTTATGTTGGACCTTTGTTGTACATGATTCAAGTTTATCAATCAATGAGCTAAATATCTGTGATTATCCTTAAAAATAATATTTTAAAAAAATATATCATGATAATTAGTAAATATTATTTATGTAAATGTAATAATTATTAAAATAATATTTTTATTTATAAAAATATTACGAGTAATATATTTTAATTAAATAATAAATATTATTAATTATATTAGTTATTTATTAAAATAAGAATATAATAATAGAAAATTTATCAATTTTTAATAAATAATATTATAATATTACATTAATTATAAATATATAAAATAATATTATTTTCTATATTCATGCTTTAAATTGAAAAGTTGAAAAAACGTACTACTGAAAATCAAGCGGTGGTGCATTTTATTGAAAATAAAAATCATTTTATATTAATTAAATTTTTATTTTTATTTTTTTACATTTCCTTAAGTTATGAGTTATAGATTTGATAAAAATACTTTTTTTTAGTTTTTCCTCCTTTTTTTTTTAGATAGGAGTAGAATTAAAATTTATAAAAAAATCATTTCACGTCAATCAAACATATGAAAATAATATATATATATATATAATGAATTACGTGAAATAAATAGACCATAAACATATTTCTTGGCTTGCAATTCTAGCAGTACCCCAATCAGGCAAGTGCCAGTCTTTTAACTTTGTCAAAGAAATTAAATGCAGGCTCATTAAATGTTAATCACCCACCTCTAAAACAAAAATACCTAATAATTGAGTGGTTATGTAACACCCAAAAATACTCTCAATTCAAAAATCTAATTTTAAAATCTCTAAATTCAAAACTTTAGAAATTGGAAATTTAAAAATAAAACCCTAATTAAGAAATTTAGGAATTAATTGAATTTTAAACAAATTTAATGACTTTTTATAAAGAATTGATATTAGGTACTTACTTTGTGAACCCTAGAAAAGAACAAGGGCTTACCTTACAATTTATCCAAAGATTTGTATATATAGGTTACGTTCAGCCTTTTTCCTGCAACATTCTTTCGTTCACCTCTGCAGACGCACTTCTCCTTTCCCTCTCTCGATTTGTATTTGAAGCACATCTATTTTTATTTATTTTTAAATTCCGCCGAGTCTCTGGCACCGCTCAATTCAATTATGTCTTCGATTGATTTAAGATCAACTATCCAAATCAGATAAGCATTCTTGTATCTTTAAATTTCGTTAGATAAGTATATAGGAATAACTCCTTAGTCATAGTGATAATAGTACTAATATAGAAATTATTCGTATAGGTTCTGATACAGCTAAACACAGTGCTTCTAATCGCGGGAGACACATTATTTAGTAGGTTAAGTTGCTTAGGCTAAGGTGTGTTTTCTTACGGTGCTATAAATAAATGATTTTTATATGGTTTTATAGCTTGCTTGATTATGATCTGCATTAAGACTTATATGGTTGACATCATATGCATATAATTTTAGAATGTGTTTTTAATTATGATTTATGAAATATTTGATTTACGAAATATCGAAATTTACGGAAACCATGATTTATGGATTATGATTTATGGATTTATGAAGTATGTTTATGGAATATCAGATTTATGGAATTGTGTTTATGAAATTTGAGTTTTAAACATCATACATGTATGAGCATGGGTTGGGATTTGTACGGAGGAAGTTCAGTGGTTTCCCTTCGGGCTGAATTCCACTTTGGATTGGCAGACGTAGCGAGGAAGTTATGGAAACCTTCCTCATCTTTGGCGGACGTAGTTTGGTGCATTGCATTTCGCTTGTGATATTGTACCATTTGTTTTATGTTTTAAATTTTTTTAAGAAAATATTATTATGCCTTGTGATTATGGTTTTCCTTGCAATTTAGAGACACACTAAGCTCTTTAGCTTACTCCTCCATAGTTTTCTCTTACAAATATCTTTGGACTTTAGGCGACGTGGTACTTGGAGGGTCTCACATTTTATCTGGTTATTTTTTTATTCAATACGAAACTATTTTTTATTATTCCTATATTTTTATTATATATTCGAATATTAATTATGACATTTGCAAAATTATTTATTATATGATATTTATTAAATTATCATTATATGTATTCTTTTTAAATTAAAGTATAATCTTTAAAATTTGTTTTCTTGAGAGAAAATTTTTCAAACGTGACTTCCTAGATTCGACCTATTTCTTCTGGGTCGAGTTTAGTGGGTTACATTTAGTGGTATCAGAGCTAAGTTCAACCCTCGGACTGTGAGGCTTACATGAAATTTTAAACAAAAACTAATTTTTGTATGCATATTAAATATTTTTGGGCAAAATGAGATTTTCTAATAAATATATTATTTCAAAAAACAAGATATATTTTAAATAGAAACTCCAAGTACCAACTCTAATTCTAGGATTATTTCCTTTTGTAGATAGATTACTATGCCACCTTTTATGTTGAAGAATGAGGAATTCAAAACGAAGAATTTTACGTTGTGTCAATTAATTTTGGGATCTATCGCTAAGTCTGGAAATTTCGAGAAAGAAATTTCTTTTAAAGGTGGGAGAGTTGTAACACCCCAAAAATACCCCCAATTCAAAAACCTAATTTTAAAATCCCTAAATTCACAACCCTAGAAATTAGGAATTTAAAAATGAAACCCTAATTAAAAATTTTGAAAATTAATTGAATTTTAAACAAATTTAGTGATATTTTTATAAAGAATTGATATTATGTATCTACTTTGTGAACCCTAGAAAAGAACAATTACTTACCTTGTAATTTATCCAAAGATTTGTATATATAGTTTATGATCAACCTTTTCCCTGCAACATTCTTTCGTTCACCTCTGCAGCAGCACTTCCCTCTCCCTCTCTCGATTTGTATTCAAAATACATCTTTTTTTTATTTCTTTAATTCGATTAAACCTCACTGAGTTTCTGGCACCGCTCAATTCAACTATGTCTTCGATTGATTTAAAATCAACTATTCAAATCAGATAAGTATTCTTGTATCATTAAATTTCGTTAGATAAGTATATAGGAATAACTCCTTAGTCATAGTGATAATAGTACTAATATAGAAGTTATTCGTATAGGTTCTGATACAGCTAAACCTAGTGCTTCTGATCGTGGGAGACATATTATTTAGTAGGTTGAGTTGCTTAGGCTAATGTGTGTTTTCTTACGGTGCTATAAATAAATAATTTTTATATGGTTTTATACCTTGCTTGATTATGATTTGCATTATGGCTTGTATGGTTGACATCATATGCATACGATTTTAGAATGTGTTTTTAATTACGATTTATGAAATATTTGATTTATGAAACATTAGAATTTACGGAAACCAGAATTTATGGATTTATGGATTATGATTTATGGATTTATGAAGTATGTTTATGGAATATCGGATTTATGGAATTGTGTTTATGAAATTTGAGTTTTAAACATCATACATGTATGAGCATGGGTTGGGATTTGTACGGAGGAAGTTCAGTGGTTTCACCCTTCGGGCTGAATTCCACTTCGGATTGGCGGACGTAGCGAGGAGGTTATGAGAACCTTCCTCATCTTTGGCGGACGTAGTTTGGTGCATTGCATTTCGCTTGTGATATTGTACCATTTGTTTTATGTTTTAAAGAATTTTAAGAAAATATTATTATGTTTTATGATTATAGTTTTCCTTGCATTTTAGAGACACACTAAGCTATTTAGCTTACTCCCCCATAGTTTTCTCTTACAGATATCTTTGAACTTTAGGCGACGTGGTACTTGGAGGATCTCACATTTTATCCGGTTATTTTATTATTCACATATTTTTATTATATATTTAGATATTAATTATGACATTTGTCAAATTATTTCTTATAAGATATTTATTAAATTATCATTATATGTATTTTTTTAAATTAAAGTATAATCTTTAAAATTTGTTTTCTTGAGGGAAAAGTTTTCAAACCTGACTTCCTAGATTTGACCTATTTTTTTGGGCCGGGTTTAGGGGGTTACAGGTTATCGGTGAATTTTATCTTATATAATTAAACATGAATGAGAGAGATTAATTTTTATTAAATAGAGAAGTATTTATATTCTCAAAACGAATGTCGAGATCCGAATTATACAAGATAAAATAACATGAACATTTTTATATATAGGTCACTCAGTCAATTAATAAATCTCGACCAATTAGTAGATCTCGAAAGAAAAACTATTTTAATACACATGGAGGTATCAATAGGCATGTCAACGAACCGAACGAACACGAACGAGGGTATATTCAATTTCGTTTGTTTAATTTTAACCGAACAAATGAACGAACACAAACAACTAATCGAACAAATTTATTGTTCGTGTTCGTTTGTTAAGGAATGTAGCTTGTTCATATTCATTCATGTTCGTTCATTAAAATGATAAACAAATGTAAACGAACACAAACGAATGAACAAAAAATGACATATGTGAGTAAATTTAAATGAACAAACATATGTGAACAATTTTTTTAAATATAATATTTTTGTTATGAAAAATAATAAATATAAATGGACATATGTGAATAAATTTAAACGAACATAAACGAACGAATTACCGAATGTTCACGAACGTAAATGAATGAACGAGTCCTTTGTTCGTATTCGTTCATTTAATTAAACGAACGAAAAATCTTGTTCATGTTCGTTCGTTTAATAAATAAACGAACATAAACGAACTTCTCGCCGAACAGTTCACTGAACGTTTGGTTCGTTTACAGCCCTAGGTATCAATTTTTAAGAGCAACATGTTCGAATCAAATTATACTCATATATTTCATAAAATATTAATCCAATAAATCGTTTTTCAGACCCATTAATCAAATTAACAAATTGTGTTCAATTCAAATTCAAATGAATAATAATCGGCAATTGATGATTAGATTAAAGGGGCTTTGGTTGAGGAACTGAAAGGTTGATTTAGTTGGATTGAACTTTATAATAATCAAAACTCAAATGATTTAATATGGAAAAAACTTTGATACACAGGCCATGTAAACTTTAGTTTACACGTGCCTTTTAGTTTTAGGGGTTAGAGTTTTAGTTTAGGGTTCAAGGTTTAAGGGTTTAGGTTGTAGCGTTTAGAATTTAAGGTTAGTGTTTAGAATTTAGAGTTTAGAGTTTAGAGTGTGGGGTTTAGTTTTTTAGGGTTAGTGTTAGAAATTTAGGATTTGGGTTTTTATAGTGTAAATACACAGGCTTGTGTAAAATTAATTTTACACAGATGTGTATCAAAATTTTACCCATTTAATAATATCTTTAAAATTCCAATTTACGTATTTTATTTAGAAATGTAAATTTTACCTGTACTTATAGTTGTCTTTATACCGTACATCTCAAGTTGTTTATTTTTATTTTCAAACTTGTTTGTGATGAGCACGGCGTCTCTTAAGTCTTAACACAATTTCTAGTTCGTAAATCAATGATGACCATATCTTCTTACTTTGATTTTGTGTTGGTATAATTTGACTATAATTTATGTCAATGTTTTATTCATCAAATATTAAAAAATTCTAAGTTTCATTATCTACATCGAATACTTTAGTCACTTCTATAATTTTTTATGGAAAAACTCTGATACGCGTGCTGTGTAAACTCTAGTTTGCACGTGCATTTTAGTTTTAGGAATTAGGATTTTAGTTTAGAATTTATAATTTAAAGTTAATATTTAGAATTTAGGGTTTAGAGTTTAAAGTTTAATTTTTAGGGTTTATGGTTAAGAATTTAAGTTTTGAGTTTTATAGTATAAATATGTAGGCTTGTGTAAAATTTATTTTACAACATGTGTAACAAAATTTACCCAATTTTTTATTTTGTTATCCTCCCAGTTAATATATTTAATTCATCTGATCTTGATTCTAGAGTATTTTGCATTTAACCTTTATGTTATTTGGATTTGAGTAGGTATAGATGGGAATTGGGCTATATGTCTGATTGATATGTGTTTTATTTTTAGAATGTTTTTTTTTCATTTAAAAGAGTAAAACAATCCGATTATTGACTTATTTATTCTTCGTAATGATTAATTCTAATAATAAAATATTTATACATGTGTTATTTGAAATCACGATTAATCCCTTGTACTTACGATTTTTTTATAAATCGATCGTATTTAGATTTATTTCGATAGACAGTATAACGATAATCGTATTTGATTTACGAGATTGATTTTAGTTTTAAAGCGTTGTAGAAAATATTACCAGAAGCTTGGACTTGCCTTATGCAATCCAAATGGTTGCCTTGCCAGCAGTAGCTATAATCTTGATGCCAAGCCCAAGCCAGAAAAGAAAGAGAGAACAAAAGGAAGCAAATATCAAGAAAACAAGCTTATACACTTGAACCAATAAGATATAACATCAACCTTTCAAAAGATATATATGAGATAGAATTCTCTTACAGTATGAAAATTTTAAAAGTTTTATATTTTTTGGACTGTTAGATGAAGGTAAATGGATGGTTGAGTTTAACAGTATGAAATGTGAAGATTATCGCAGGAAAAAGATAATAAAATAATCTTAGCCATTTTATCCTTGTACAACGGTTCAAAAAATGTGTAAAAGTAGTTGAGTTTTACACAGTTTAAGTGAATCGTGTGTTTGTATATATATATATATATATATCATGAAAACCATACTGCTCACCTGCATGGCCCGCCTCAACTAGCCCTCAAGGACTAGTATCAATGCAAGCAAAGTAAACAACGCATGCAAAAGCTTACAAAACAGCCATAAACACACCTACTTTCTTCTCAGTTTTAACTTCAATTTAATTAACATAATTTCCTCGTTCGTCGATTCCATGGCGCTGCCTTCGAAACTTATACCGGAGTGGCCGCTTAGCAAAGGCGACAACACATGGCAGGTAACAGCTGCAACCCTGGTGGGTCTCCAAAGCATCCCGGGCCTGGTGATCCTCTAGGGTTGCAGGTTTCACAGCAGCATTTAGGGTAAGCACTAATCAGTAATCACCATGCATGTTTTCATATACGGTTGCATGATTCATTTAAGTTATGATTAGTTTCAGGTTGGTCCAAGGGCTGAAAGGACAGCCCAAATAATGTTATTTTCATGCTTCCCGATTCTGGATTGCTTTGGACCAGTAGCCATCCTTAACACACGTTTTCATCGCTACAAGCCTCTTCAGTCTTTACTTAACTCCTCCTCCGTGGATTTTTTTTTCTCTGACTTAATTGCACCACACGTCTCTAAATTATGACTTTTATTTTAAATTAGTCCTTAAGCTTGTGAATGTTCAATTTTCATTCCTAAACTATTACCCATATTCTAAATTGGTCCCCAAACTTTTTGAATATTCTTATTTCATCCTCAAATAATCATTTATACCACATCATATTATTCACAATACACATCAATGTTTCATGACAATTAAAAATTTTATAATTGTTTTATTAACATAAGATATGATTAGCGTATACTGATAATTTGAGGATGAAATTAGAAAGTTCAAAAAGTTTGAGGACAAATTTAGAATGAGAGATATAGAGTTTGGGGATGAAATTGGAATACTTAAAAGTTTGGGGACTAGTTTTGAATGGTCATAGTTTGAGGATGAATTTAGAATGTTTAAAAATTTATGGACTAATTTAGAATAAATGTCATAGTTTGGGGAGTCTGGTGCAATTTTCTCTTTTTATGAATATT
This sequence comes from Hibiscus mutabilis, assembly GCA_019671005.1. Taxonomy (NCBI): domain Eukaryota; kingdom Viridiplantae; phylum Streptophyta; class Magnoliopsida; order Malvales; family Malvaceae; genus Hibiscus; species Hibiscus mutabilis. The sequence continues at coordinate 26,677 of JAGYYJ010000743.1, forward strand.
CTTTGACAAGTAAAGAGTAAAATCTTTTATTTAATTACATGCGACATTTTAAGGTAAATTATATCAAAAGATTTTCTTTATCACTTAACATATGGCCCAATCGAACTTAATGAACAGTCCTAGTAAAAAAAAAGGTAATATTTGACATACTTGAATTCGAGTAGTTTTGTAATCACATTAAAAAATACTATTCCAAGTTCCATCTCAAATACATCTTTCATTGAGTGAGCCCATAGATGGTAAAAACAAGGTCTAACATGTAGTTTCTTTTAGTTAGGCGGTTCTCACCGACCAATTTCAAGACCAGATAAAGTCAAAAACAACTGAATTGGTTCCCAACCTTACGCTATTCGTTATCCTCTTTGATATTTTATTTGCTCAAACAAAACCCTCAGTTTCTCATTCGTACAAAACTCTTAAATTCTTGAAAACAAATCAAAGCTCTTCGAACCCATGGAGATTACTTCCATAACACTTTCTCTTTCAAGACCCCCGGCAGTAGCAGCTTCACTGCCTTTTTCTTCTTCCCAATCCAATTTTATCACCAGCAATAACACCATTTCTTTGTTGAGCAGAGCAAAATCCCAGAACAAATCTGTTTCCTTTGTTGTTGGTCGACCAAGAAGGAAGACAACAGCTGAGCCTGCTAGAAAGGGTCTTACTTGCAATGCTTTGTTTGGTCTTGGTGTGCCGGAACTTGTCGTTATTGCTGGAGTGACGGCACTTGTGTTTGGACCTAAGAAGTTGCCTGAGGTTGGGAAGACTATTGGGAAAACTGTCAAGAGTTTTCAACAGGTTTGTCGATTTCCTTATCTGGGTTTTGCTTCATATTTAAAAAAGATCAAGAATTTGAATCCTTTTTAGGTGTCTTTGGTGTTTTCGCTGAGAAACTTTAGGAGAAAAATGAAAAGTGAGGAAATACTTTACTTTGTCGGACTGCTTAATTAGGTAGCTCTACAAGCTTGGTTTCCTTGGAATCATTATTGAAATTTTCATCTGTAGATCAATAATAATGATTCTTGAATTAGTTTTAGAACCTTGGTTGAAAAATTCATGAATTGTAATCTTCTTGAATACATTGGGGAACTACTGACCTTGAAAACCAAGAGTTTTCTAGAAAATTCCGTACAATTTTCCTGATATGTTTCATAAATGAATGCAATTCGGTGCATATATAAACGATGGTACGGGGATATGATCCTCTAAGGACCCTCCAAATACATGGAAAAACTTAGAAAAGGTTTGCATACCTTGTTAATACTCAGAGTTGAGTTTGAGTGTTCGAGTTGCTAGCAAAAGTTCATAGCACAATTTGTTTAGAACAATGGTGCACCTTCTTTCTTGTGATGTGTCTAAAAACAATGTAGGAAATGTGCAAGACAACTCTGTTTCCTAAGGGGTTTCAATTTAAGGTAAATTCATGACCTACCAAAGAATTTTTCTCCTAGCTTTTTGGTGAATCAATATGACATTGTCATACATTATGTCGGAAGCTACACAATGAATTAATGTTGAAGGTAAATGTTACATGCTAACAACGGACTAAGGGAGGTGCTTTCCACTTTAAGTTAAGCTAAATGCTAACAGACAACGGTTGTCGTTTCTCTCGGCAGTGGATATCTGAAACGAGAACCCTCGCAAAGATATGACCCTCTCTTGTGATGCACAATCTTAATTCAAACCGACATCGTTTTGATTTCTGGGGACTGGTTATTTATTACATGACGGTTCCTGTTTGCGAACTTCCTATTCTTACAATAAACTATTTTCTTTTGATAGAAATATTCAGGGCCGTTCTCGAACTTCATCATGCTCGTCTTTTTGCATTCCAATAGCTAAAGGAAATATATATATATATTAGTTTAGGCGAGCTTAATCTGAGAAGAACCTCTTTTGCTATCATCTAAACTTCAACGTATAAATATAATACCTTTTTGTTGCTTCTAAATTCCAATTGCTGAAGGGTACCATTCTTGGTTTGGTCGAGTTAAGATGAGGGTAGAATCTCTTTGTATTGTTACACCTGTTTATTCCAAAGTTGTAGTTTAATTTCAATGGGGTCAAAATGAAGAATATGCAACTAGATGATTCAAAATCAGAACTAGATATGGTTTGCTTTACATTCTTCCTGTTTTCAAGAAGGTTTTTTGTTTGTTTGTTTGCGCGGTGAAAAGGAATACCATTCATTTGTCCAGAAAGTGACATGAGTTATAGATTGGTTATTTGTCTTGATATCCTCAAAATTCTTTCCTTTTAGATTGAATTACCAAAGATGTTCCTGTATGGCTCGAGTCAAGCATTGCGATTCATGGAAAACATTTTGGTGGCTCATGCCAAGTGTTCTAATGTCTCCTTCTTAGTGTCTTGTTCTAATCTTTCAAGTAAAGCTTGCGATGGCCCCTTTAAGATTTTGTTTCGTTTGCAATCATTTTGCAGTCTGGAAAGAACAACTGGATACAATTGCTTGTCTAACACAAGTATGTTCAATTTCTCGGAAGCTTTTTCATGTATTTGAAGAGTCATTGGAGGGTAATATCCTCGTACCCGTGCTCAGATATATGTTGGATACGAGGTATTGGGCATAGGTATCTATAGAGAAAAAATGAAGAGTCCGGATAGCATAGGCCATTTTCCAATTAGATTTATATAAACTGCCTTGACAATTACTGAAGGATCTTTTCTTCTTTCAAGTAACATTTCTAATTTGATGTAGCCTTGCTTTCTACATTGTTGATAAGAATAAAAACAATAATCCGTAAATTTGCAGGCTGCGAAGGAGTTCGAGACTGAGCTGAAAAAGGATCCCGAGTCTCTTACAGAGAAATCTGAGGAGAATTCCACAGCTGTTAGTGAAGAGAAGAAACCAGATCTTGAAGTCTCTAGCTCTAAGGAAAGCGTATGAGTTTGCAAAACCATCATTTAGTCGATAAAATTTCCGAACTTGCATCTGTTTGTTGTATCGATGAACATCGAACAAATAATTTTGCATGTAGATCGCTTATGTTAGTGATTGTTTATTAAATGGTTTGACAATCTTTCAACACATTTGCTTCCAGTAATGTTTTAGAAGCCAATCTGAAGTGATTCAAGTCCAGATTTTCATATTTCATGAGAGCTTTAACACATAAGATTGGGACATTGTAAATAAATTGTAGGACCAAGTAAAACCAAATTCGAAGAAAAAACCGATTCGAATCATAATACTCGATTTATTTCAAGTTAAACCAAAGGGAAAGAAGAATTACAAAGGGGGATTTGATTCATAATATACATGAAAAAAAGGGAAACCTTGTTATGAACTTTCATGTGTTCTCCCTTGTACAAAACAAGGAAAATAAAAAAAAAATGCCAAACTATACATGGGAATTTTTTTTTCCTTTTATTATTGGTTATGCCCTGGAAAAAATCATAGGATCAAAATCTCCTTTGTTGGTAGAGAAAAAAATTGGGATCCAAATTTCTTCTCTGGATAGCCTAAATTAAAAGGGTTTGATCTTCTTCTTCATGAGTTTTTGTTTTCATATTTTCATACGACACAACCCAAGCCTCTTGCTTCTGATCCTTTCATGATCCTCAGCTTTTTGCAAGAACTGGTGAACATTCTGCATCCCAAACAAAAAAATTAGAACAAATTCGCACACGATACATATAATTAGATTCGAATTTCAATATCTGCAACTCGGAGAACGTAAAAAAAGAACTTACTCCCATGGTACATCTCCAACCAACATCCAATCACCATCTTTATCTTCATAAGTAAGCACAAATTCTGATCCATTATATCCTTCTCTCTCTGAATATTCACCTGATAATCAAAAGACCAAACATAAAGCTTTTTTTTTTTAAAGAAATTCTTTATCTATGTCAAAAAATAAATTAATGCTTACCAGCTTTGAACTTGAACATATCTTCCAAGGCCTTAAGCAATTCTGGGTATCCTTTAAACACCTTCAAATCTATCTTTCTAAGAAAAGGAGCCCCCTCCATGCTCACTTTCACATAAATCCCACTATTTTCAGCCTCAGTTTTCTTGGATTGCAGGTTGTTTTTTCTGTAAGATCTGATTGGTGGCCACCCTACAACTTGTGCCCTGTAATATTATTGTAATTAGTATAAAAAAAACATGAAATCTTTCATTTTTGGTCCAAAAAATAAAAAGATTTGCTTACTTGGTGTGTGGAGTAGTTTCTTGGTCACAGTTCTTAGAAGATGTGGCATTATTAGACATAGATTCTTCAGGCAAGGCCCGTTTGTTGCTCCAGGGAGTTGCCGATGTTTGGTTCTTAGCTGACTTGTCGGAGGTGCCTGGTAAGCCTAATCGAAGCTCGGTCGCCTCGAGGTTAAGATCTTTCTCAGATGCCATACCTTAATTTCTGTGTGTTTCTGAATATAATTAGAGAGAGTGAATTTTGAGAGTTGAATGCTAGCTGAATGATGATGAGTTCTTAAAGGAGAAAGAACATAATATGCATGCCTTATGAAAATTCAAAGGTATCTTTATAGATGGAATGTTATGGTAATAAAGGTTAAAGACATTGTTTTTAAAAAAATAGGGTAAACTACAACAGTAGTCACCGAACTATGGTTCTTTCCTATTTTGGTCATCGAACTATTTTTTTTGGCAAAAATATCACTAACGTTATGTTTCCTTCCTATTTTGGTCACCGGCTGTTTTGCTGACGTGATTTTTTTTTTAATTTTCCATGTCATTTCTTCTCTCTCCTCGTAAGCAATATATATTATTTTATAATATTTTTATTCAAACTAACAGGATGGTGACACGTATCACTACCTATTAGTAGTGGAATAAAAGGAATGAAAAATCAAGTCTCTTATGCAGCCAGAGAGATTCGACTATAGGCAGTTACACGTGTCACCATCTTATTAGGCAGTTACAAGTGTCACCATCTCTCTGGCTGCATAAGGGGATTGATTTTTCATTCCTTTTATTTCACTAATAGGTAGTGACACGTGTCACCATCTTGTTAGTTTGAATAAAAATATTATAAAATAACATATATTGCTTACGGGAGAGAGAAGAAATGACATGGAAAATTAAAAAAATAAAATAAAACTCCACGTCAGCAAAATTGTTAAGTTTTTAACAGTCAGTGACCAAAATATGAAGGAAACATAACGTTAGTGATGTTTTTACCAAAAAATAATTCGGTGACCAAAATAGGAAAGAAACTATAGTTTGGTGACTACTGATGTAGTTTACCCTAAAAAGTAAAGGCTGAAATAATTATCAAAATGGGACAACTTATGGTTTTGGTCCCTCTATTATTCTTGAATTTGGAACTGGTACTTCAATTTGACATAGTTTAGTCCTTTGTATTTATAAATTATAATTAGTCAGTCCAAATAGTTAATATCACTAGCTATTCTAATTAAAATACTAACATGCAATTTTCTTAAAAATAAAAAAATTCGTTTTCAACAAAAAAAATTGTTTATATAGGCATGATAAGTTGTAATTCGTGTTTTTAAGGAAAAATTTGTTTATATAGGCAATAAATCTTGAATTTAAACATAATAGAGGAGCTGTAATGAATTTTTCCTTTATTTATCTCAGTAAGTATTGTTGCTTTTGAACTCAACAAGTCGTCCGGTGAAAATGCGGAAGATATTCTTCTTAAGAAACTCGAGTTTAATTACTTTGTCTCAAAGTATATGTATTTTGTCAAAAAATTAATAATATTTATAAACGGATACGATCTTGTAAACACCTTTTAGATATTAAAAAAATTATTGTTGCTTTTATTGCAATAAAGAAACACAATTATTACATTAATATATATATAACATTTTAATGTATAATACACGTTACGCGCTCAGAAAAGAACAATGATTAAAGTTTTTATTATAATTTGGGAATCATTATTAGATTAAGAGAATTAGATGGCATTTACATAACTAAATCAATATATTAATTAGGAGATTTTTTTATATTTTTAGGGCAAAGGGTATCTTTTAGCACATGGAATTGGACGTGGTGGGCAGCTTAGGTGTCTGTAACATGGAACACCATAATTGATGCATTTGTCTTGAAATGTTGGGGACAAGGTTGGGACAAAGCTTAGCTGCCCATATATTATTGGTTAAGATCAGGAAAAAAATCTAACGGTTTCAAATTAATACATCATCTCCAAAGACAATAAATCTCGAGCGTTCGATGTGATTACCGTGGATGGATTCCAATTAGACCTTCCATTGGTCAACTGATTGGTTTCAACTAGGATGATTTATGCCACGGATGGATGGAGAGAAGGTTGGAGTGAGCAGTGGTACTTTTTAAAAATTATAATTTTTATATTTTAGATACTTTTGTACTGAGAATCTAATTTTACACTTTTAATTTTTTAATATAATTTTCTAATAATTTACACCCATTTATATAAAATTCTCCTTACGTCCCTTATTTCTTAACACCTTGTCAATTTGGTCTTTTCAGCTTTGCACCGTCAGCACACCAACAACCTATTTTTCATACAATGCTTACAAATTTTTTACACCTCTGAATTTTTAAATCAAAAAATAATAGGCTAACGGATTGTATTAGTTGATTGTATAAATGTGTTAGTAAAATAAATTTATAGTTCATAGCTGTTTAATTATATACACAAGCAAAATAATATATAATGACATGATTAAATTCGATATTTATTTGAATAGTTTATTAGTTATTAATATTTTATATCTATTAATATTAATTAGATTATAAAAATATTTTTTTAATATAACATTACTAAGTATATTTGAAGGATCTATATATTAATTTATTATTTATATAATTATTTTAAATACAATTTAATTACTTGTTAAATTTAAATACAAATATAAATGTGTGAGAATAAAAAAAAAGTATTAGTTTATAAATGTCATAATATAAATACGTGAGGGTGAAAAATTAAAATAGAAAAGGTTAAATTTAGTTTTTTTTTTTTACTTTTTTTATAATTGTTAAGAGTAAAAGGATCTTTATAAATTTAATGTCAAAACATCTAATTTCAAAAAGCTCCTATCAGCAGCTTTTTTAAAATTAGAGGTTTCAGCTCAATTCGCTATTCCAATTCAGTATTCACCAAACATCTAAATTTGTAGATTTGACCAGTCAAACCTATAATTTTAGCTCAAACCGCTATTTACCAAACATAGTCAATATGCGTTTAAACACGCTCTAATCCGTATCCTCATAAACATTACAACACCAATACGATTATAATATTAAAATTTTAGGATGATTTTTTTATTATTTAGAAAGGATGGTAAATATCGAAATTAAACTATAGAACTCAAAGTGGCCTACCACTTTAATTAGAAGTAATATTCATTTCCCTCCATTTTATCTTTTTCCTTGATTGAAAAAAGTAAAATGGCTCTCCATGGTTTGAAAGGGTGGAAATATATATGTTTAAGTCTCCAAATAATTATGATATGACAATATATGATCTATATGTTATAATTAACAATTAAGAATTTTGATTGTAATCATCAAAATTTGACAAGCAACATATAGACATAATAAAAAATTGTAATTATGTTAATCTCTATTAAGATGGCTTAATGAATAAGCTTTGAGTAAATAAAATTATAAAGTGTTGCATGCAAACTAAAGTTATTCAAAAAGAGGAAACAACCTTCTCATTTACTCTCATTTTGCTTCCTCTCTCTATAGGGTCCAAGATATTAAGAGAATACCATAAAATACAATCAAGTAAATAATAGTAACTAAAAAGTGTGAGTAAAAGTTTAATTTAATTTAAAGAGTAGGGTGATAGGAACAAAAATTTTATGCTCTATTTTGGTGCCTCTATTCATGACCTGACACTAAAAAACTAAATCCTAAATTTTAATCTTGATTTTTAAATCTTGAATCCTCAACCCTAAATTTAAATTCTAAACTTAATTTTTTAGTGTGAGAACATAAATATAGACGCTAAAAAAGACAGAAAATTTCTGTTAAAGAGATTGTCCCTTCCATCTACCGTGTAGCGTCGTCCTCATGCATATAACTTTGTATGTTAGAACCATAGTAATATGAACGGAACTAAATGGTGTATGGAAGGAGTCTAACTCCACTGCATTTTTTTTTTCAATAACAATTTAAGTTTTTTATAAATTTAAATATCAAATGGATAAAGTTTTATTTGTTATTGACGAGTTTAAATACTTAAAATGTGAGTTAACTAATTTGATTTCTTCTAATATTTGTTCCATTCCCTATGGTAAATAAGGATGTGCCGGCAACCGATACTCAAAATTTTCAATGGTTGATTGTCCTCGGGCTCCGAATCATAAATGCATAGATATAAAAGAGTTGCTTTCATGCATGCAAGGGCACATGCACGAGTGTGTCCATGTTTGAACTGTGGCGACGGTCGGCATTACCCAGTGTTTTTCCCTCAACAACTTGGAGCTTTTCATCCTTTGGGAAGAACAAGGACCACAACAAAAACTAAAAGGGTCCGCGAATTAATGGTTGGTGACAAAGATTTGTGAACCATTTTATTATTTTTTTTCTTCTCTAGAGATGAACATAAAATTTTATGTTAGAAGGACGGACCTATAAAATTTTAAGAGTGAGTTTATAAAATTTTAGAATAACAAAAATAGATCTTTAATAAAAAATATATAATTTTTTTTAATTTTATAAAATAATATACGAATTATAAATTTTTAAAAAACGAATGCTCTCTAACCCTCTATCTATCCCTGCTCCTCCTTACTGTCTGGGGTCTCTTCCGTCCCATCCGCCAGTCTTTGCCAGCTTATCAAACAACTCTTTCTTCCCCTAATACCAATTTGGGTCCCCATGAAAAGCCATCCCCACCTAATGTTCGCTATCATTTCTTTAATCAAAAATTTAATCGTAGCAACCGACATTCACATTATTAGTTTTCCTTTCTCTTTTCTTTCAAAGAAATTATTTTATTTCACCATAAAAAGATTTAATAGTACCTAATAATTACTATTACGGTTAGAATTAACCATTATAAAATATAAATTAATGGTCGAAATATATCTAGATATAACCAATGCATGATGAAAATATAAAGTATAATAAAATATCTAAACACCCTATGATGTAGGACTTCATATTTTGACATTTTTTTATTCTATAGATGGTATTTTGTAATTTTATTGATCGAGTTGATATTACTTAACGCATTACATAAAGGCTCGTTTTTTGTTGCTGTGGGCAAACTAAAATTTGAGGCAAACTAAGATTTTGAGAAAGTTGAAAAATTCAACTTTTGGCAAGCTAAAGTTTGAGGAGCTAAAATGGTAGGCAAACCAAAGTTTGAAAGCTAAATTTTTAAGTATTTTTTTGTTGTTTTTAAAAAATTTTAGGTTGAAAAACTAGTTTGACCCTCCAAACACAATAAAAAAACAAAGCCTAAATTCAATTTTATTGACTGAGTTAATATCAATCAACTCACAACTAAATTTAGTTTAATTTATACATTGCAAAATTTCAAAAATAAAAATAACTATTTGGCTAAATAACATTATCTTTAGAAACATCTCTATATATTTTTTTCTAGTTTTAATTTCCCCGGTTTCCCAACAAGTAAACAGTACTTACTTATTTATGCTTCATATTTTTTTTATCAAATTCACCATAAATAAATTAAGATCGAAGCATCTTCCTCAATATTTTACATTTCCATTTATGGTGGCCCCTAGATTCTACTTTATCGTATACTTTTATAATGGACATCCTAACCATAATTCAAAGGATTTAATTAAGTAATTAATTAATTAAAGAAATTTTCTATAGTTTTGTACATGAATACGCGCCTAAAATTCCCAATCCTTTTCTTAATTAAAACCTTGTTAGGGTAGAGGGCGACAACTCACTCGTGAGCTTTATATTGCCACGTTTAGCTCTTAAATTGCCGAAGATTAACCATAATGTTCTTGAAAAGCAATTTGGGGAATGTTTAATCATGAAGTCAATACTGATTACTGTTGTTGGTGGCATATGTGTAATCAAATCATAAATTAGAGTATTCATGTTATGCAAGAAACGATGACAGATATAAAATATTTTGACATTTTTTTAAGTCTTTATAATTGAATTGTTGAGATTAAGATGGAAAGTGTAATTAATTGAATGGTTCAGTTTGATCATGCCATTTTCCTTATCCTTTTTCCCTACTCCCCCAATTGGACTCCAATTTCAAAGCTTTTGGAGGTAAAGTCGCCATCCTCTTTCCCCTTACTACAAAGCTATGTTTTGAAAAAGACCAGAGTTCTTGTTGGTATTCTTTGTTATAAACCACATATTAAGCGAAGACGGAAGCAAACACGACATGTGATGTTCAGGGGCAGGCTCAGAATTAGAGATTGAGAGATAAAACATAAATATATTTATTTGAAAATAGAGTAAATTTATAATTAATTTAGTTTTTAAAAGAACTATATACAAATCAAATGTAAAAAAATGGTGGGTGGATAGCAAGGGTCCTTTCACCACATAAATAGTTTCGTGAATTTCGATTATTTTTATCCTCTAAGCAAAGGGTGGGTGCAAATGGTGACTTCCTCTATCTACTTGTGATGCAAAAGTGTTAGCAATAGTACTTGCTAAAAAAATAAATAAAATCGTTAATTTATTTTTTTTGTTTAACCACCGGTATGTGATTCATTGGTTGATTCTCTCAATTTAATATAGGGTTAAAATTCAAACAATTGACTATATTTAAGGGACCTAGCGCCTCATCCTACTAGATCAAATTGGTTGTTGGTGTTATTTTTTTTTGAACAATGACATCTGAATTTTAGGATAATACAATACTGAAAAAAGGGACAAGTCCACTAAAAGTTTCTTATAATGGTGCAAAGAAAAGTAAACACTTCCATCGAGATTAACATACCAAAATCTAAGAACCTTACTGATTCTCATTGTCTCTATCCAAACGAGACGCTTTACGGAGTGAAAAAAGAGTGGTAAGCGAACCAAGCTATCAAGCAGATTGTTCCGCTATCCAGGTCTGATTACTTCGACAACCAACATCAACCGAGTGGGGATCCATCTTTCTAAGACCACCGACATAATCATAATCAGAGATTAGCGTCGTGAAGATCTCTATACGAGCACCAACCGACCGCTAAGGTATGCTAAAATCATGCCACAAGGACAAATGTAACGAACCACAAAAAAATCAAAGTAAAGTGTGTCACAAGGAGAACAGAGGAAACACGTGCCATAAAAAGCATGTATTCTTATTAAAATATAAAAAAATAAGAAAAATAATAGACCCGGTGGTCGACAACAATACTAAGATTAGTTGCCGACTACCAACTAAAGAAAGAAAAATAAAATTGCAGGTGGCAGAGATTTGAAAGAGAGCGGCTAAGTTTTAAAACTTAATAGTCTAGCTACTGTTTTTTTTTTACAATCTAGCTACTATCTTTTTAATAGTGATGCAGTTGTTGGTGTTAATTTAATGAGCTATAGTTTTTTTGTATTTAATGTAACCTAAGAACTTTGGGGTCATTTCATTTGGCTTAGGGCAAATGGGAGGAATAAAGGATACTCAAAGCCTCCTCCCTAGGAGGACAGTACGTGAAATGAAGATCTTTGGCACCCATTTGAAAGATAAAAATCTATGTGAAATGTACAACAGATTGAAGAAAAAAAAACAGGAAAAAAGGTGAAATTTGACCTAAAAAACTTATATCCAAGTTGGCACACGTGTGGTGTTTGAGAGATATTGACATTTGCATGTTTGGGGACGTGGCTCTATATAAATCTCATAATTTTGAATACAAGTGTGGATGTCATAAATCTATCTTCGTTTTATGTAAAAAAAAAAACTATTCTTCCTTTCATTGTTGTCACAATGACGGGTCTGCATATACTCTAAGGTGGGCCAGTGATCGCCATGTATTTTTTAAAGTTTATATATTTATTTTTAATTTTTTATATTTTATAAATTAATCTTTAAATTTTATAATATTTATGATTTATGCTCATTTTAAAATTTTAAAATTTAATATGTGCTCACCCTTAAATATATTGTTTTATTCGTCATTTGTTGATATATTTTAGTTTAATCTTTATTTCATTTTATTGGTTTTATTGATGACATGTGTCCGGGTTTTTGCACACTCCAATCTTGATTTGAAAATTGAAAGTTTTCCTCATAATATTGATTTGATCTAATCTTTAGGTTCATATTAGATTTCTGAATTTTTGTTTGTTCTCTCATTATTACAAAAATGTAGAGAGGGTGTTATAGTAGTTATTCCTGAATACATAGAGATCAAGGACGGATGCATATGCATAACTTTATATTAGAGTGGTGAACTTATAGAATTTAGGGGGCGAATTTATAAAATTTTAAGAGAGAAAAAATAAATTTTTAATAGTAAATACATATAAAATTTCTAAATTCTTTTCTAAATCATATATACTATCGTTCCGTCTAGATCTACCCCTGTAAAAGATCATTATACTATCGTTCCGAATTAGATCGTAGATTTTTATCTTAAAATCAAATCCGATTTTATCCTTCACAAAACTCTATTAAAAACCCGTTTAAAAAATAAATTAAATCACGTCGAAACTGGTCAAGTTTAGATAATTTGATTATCTTTTCTTCATCACTTGTGTTTTTTTTAAGTTTCATTGCATATCTACTTGAAAAAAATATTTTTTAATATAATATGACTTGAGTTGTAACACTAAATTCAATCCAGAGTAAATGAAAGTATAGGTGAAAACTGAAAACAGGGGTGGAATGTCTATAAGACTCGAGGGCTATGACTTTTAAAATTTTGGAAAATTTGAATTTTGCTCTTAATTTTTTTAAAAATTTTAATTTGAATACATTAAAATATTTAAAAATTCATATTAAGCTTTAAAAGAATAAATATTTTTAATTAAATTCACTCTTAAAATTTTTAACAATTCTGATTAAATCTTCTAAAAATTTTAAAAATTTTAGTTACTCTCAAAAATTTTAAAAATTTACGTTTAAATTATTAAAATATTTATTTTGACTCTATAAACTCTTACTCTAAATTCTGTCACAGAAAAAATAAAATATTGACAAATTCAATAAACTTGATGTAGGAGATTACAAAGGGGGAGATATACGTTATAGATAAGAATGCACACGTGTGGGGTCAGAGTGGGGATCTTAACAGTGGGCTTTTGTGGGGGGCAGAAAGCCCAGAGGAGGGGACATTTCCCACTGTAGAATGGCTGGCAGAGGGGCCACTCTCTTTAAATTTGTTTTGTTTTTGGAGCTCAAGGCTTGTCCTTGTCATCCCTTGCTTTCAGTGTCGTGTCACCCTTTTGCGTTGATTCAATTCGGATCATTGCTTCTTGTTGGCCATGCCCATGCCCATGCACATGTTGCCCATACCATCATCCATTTTTTTACTAAAAAATTTATACAAAATATCATTGTAATACATAAAAAATACATGTAGATGTTGAGCCAAGAATTTATTTAAAAGGTATTATTTTTTCAATAATATTTGAAAGAAATTAATTATTTATAAAGATTTGTCATTTTATTTATAAATGAATGTAAATTATATATTTTTTAAATTTTTATATACAAACTATATAAAAATACATTAAAAAAAATTAGGGTGTCAACCGACACTCCTGGTTTTGCCCATGAATACATAGATACATAAATAATCACTATGAATTTATTTAAATTTGTTTTATTCTCGATTAAAAGTTTGTGTGAATCATTGACCCGATCCAAAATCTAATAATGAGAATCCATTTTTTTTTCACATGGATAGGCAGATTTCTTTTTCCCCCTAAAAATACTAAACTATTTTCTAAAAAAATAACACTAAACTAAAATTATTTTCTCAAAAAATGAGTATATTCATTATAAATGTCAATTTCATTCTCAACGAGACTTGTTCATGAAAATTCAAATTATTAATTCAAACTTACTAGAAATCTAAATTGGCCACGTGTACGTAACTGACATATTCTTGGATTAATCATAATAATGTTTTATACATATTATTTTTTTTGTTATAATCATCTGTAAATATTAGTAAGTATTTATACGAACTTTGAGAAATCAATTGTTCGTACCTCTTTATTTGTTTACAGTATTTTTATACCGTATTGCCATTTTGATTGTTTTTCTGCTATGTAGTATGGCATTGGCGCATGGGGCGGGAGAGGAGAGGAGAGGAGAAGATGCTAATTAAGGTGAAGAAATGGAAGGGTGCCTAAAATCTTGAGAGCAAAAAGACCGTGTTTGGAGAGAGTGGGACCCAATGGAATACCCTTCTCGTCCAATCAAACGCCCACATGCTCTTGCTGGCTTTTTGCCAAACGCGGTGTTATGCTTTTTGTGGGGTCCCCCGTTGTCCACTTGTCTTTTGTTTATTCCTTCCAGGTTCACAGCCTTAAAATAAGTATATTAAAAAAAGTCGAATTTTGGGCTCAAACGATCCCATTTGGTATTTAAAAATATTTTTTTCGTGGTTATCAGTACAATTCATTTATTCTATTTTTAAAGCAATTATTCTATTTTATTTATAAAAAACAAGAATTTGTTAAGAAATTCAATGCAAATCATTACTCATGCCTAAAATGATTAATTTGAGTTAATTTTATGTTTTTTTTAACAATTCTACCTAGGGAGAGGGGAGGAAATTTTTTTGCTCCTAATAGGTTAATCTTATGTTTTAATTGTGCATCAATGTAAGAGTATATAGCCATTCTCACTCGGCTGGTCTAAATTAAGTCATATGTGATAAAATTTAGTTACGGACTACGAATGTGTTAATACATGAAATATTAAAAATATATTAATTTTAATAAAGAATTGATTTTAGAAAAATTAAATAAAAAGAATATGAACATGCACTATTTAATCATGTCGTGAATTCAACAAGTAGTTTCAGTAGAAAAGATGATGTTATTTTATTCTAGGAAACCCGAGTTCCAATCGCTTTGTCTGTAAGGTATGTGTAGCGGCGAATCCAAAAATATATTTGAGGGTGGGCACAAATAGGGGTGTTCAAACTTCAGTTTTAACCATATTAATCGACCGAACCGAACATTTTTTCGGTTAATCGGTTGGTTAATTTTAGGTTCGGTCGGTTAACGGATAATGTTTTTTTTCAAACTTTGGTTACCGGTTAATTCGGTTTGAAATTAGTTAATTAAATGAATTAATTGAAATTTTTATATATTATATATTTATTTTTAGTCACAAAACTTTTAAAATTTATAAAATGATCATTAATTGGTGACTCCAACATAATCAAACTTATAAAAAAAACATTGGTTTACCTTTTTTGAAATGAATCAATAATTAATTAGTTTATTCATTATCAATCATGCTATAAAAGCAATTAAGCAAGGATTTGGTAAAAGGAAATGGAATTAATTAACTTATTGGTGAAATTAAAATTATCAAACCAGATTTCATTCTTTTTAGTGCATCTGCCATCATTAAATTGGTGGAGCCTAAGAAACAAAGTAAAGGCAAGCAGCACCAACTTTGTATGTCCTCCAAATAGTTAAAAAGAAAACTAAATATATACTTGAACAAATCTATTTTCACTTACTTAATCACAGTCATTTTAAAAATAACATCATCCATGACATCAACTTCAACGTGGCATCATCATGACCATCGAAAGTTCATAACGCCTCATTCATAAAACCATATATTATCTTCCCACAATTCCATTTTCGACCTTCTTTCCCAACATTTTCACATATTCTCCCTCCCACTTCATTTGCATTTCCTCTAGCAAATACTCTACAAACGAAAAAAGAGAGATTCCGAGAAGAAAAGGATTGAAGTTCGATCGTCAAAGGGTTTTTTCACGTAGAATCTGTGTTTAAGTATCATAACAACCAGCATTATGGGCACGGATCATGACAAGTATCACACGATTAATTTTGAAGAGACGGAGTTACGTTTAGGGTTGCCCGGAGGCAAGGGAAATGATGGTGAAACAACCAAAAACAACGGCAAACGAGGGTTTTCGGAGACGGTTAATCTCAAGCTTAATCTATCAACAAAGGAGGTCGAATCTGAATTCGAGGAGTCTGAGAAGATGAAGGAGAAGAGCTCTATTGCTCCTCGTTCTACTGACCCTGAAAAGCCCCCTGCAAAGTAAGCTACAATTTTTCCCATTTTTTTTAATAATATAGAAAGAAGGTTCATTGCATGAGTTTATGTTTTCAGTGAAATTAATTTCTTGATTATTATAGTTTTTTTAAAGAATAGTGTTGAACATTTATTTGAACTTGAAGAGGATGAGTCTTCATTGAATCTTGGCCTAGTAAAGTGGAAAACACAAGAAAAAAAAGGTTTACTTTTGATATTTGATGGCTTCGGTTGTTTGTCGGGGAAAAGAGGAAAAACAACAAAACATGTGGAATCTTTAGTGCTTTTCCCACCAACCAAACAATAATTCAAAAGCTTTCAACAGGAAAGTGGCTAAGAAAGTCTTACAATTCCAATAATTTTATGTTATTCCAACTTAAATAATTAAGGGAATATTTGATTTTCTTTTTCAGGGCACAAGTGGTGGGATGGCCACCAGTCAGGTCCTTCCGGAAGAACGCCATGGCCGTCCAAAAAGTCAGTTCCGAGGAGGAGGGTAACGGCAAGAAGGCCGGCAACAGTACAGCCGCTGCCGCCGCAACTGCCTCGGCATTTGTTAAGGTCAGCATGGATGGTGCACCTTATCTACGCAAGGTAGACTTGAAACTTTACAAGAGTTACCAAGAACTCTCTGGTGCCTTAAGCAAAATGTTCTGCTCCTTCACTATTGGTAATTGACATAAACTCAAATTTTAATTTTGAAAAATATTTGATACACTGATAGTCGTGTACGATATTAATAATCTCTTTCGGAATTCGAATTTCAGACGTTGCTAATTTGTTGGGTTGACTATTTAGGTAACTGTGAGTCACAAGGAATGAAGGATTTCATGAATGAAAGCAAATTAATAGACCTTTTGAATGGTTCTGAGTATGTTCCTACTTATGAAGACAAAGATGGAGATTGGATGCTTGTTGGAGATGTCCCATGGGAGTAAGTTTATTTTCAACTTTAATTTTCCATTTCTGTTTATTTTTCTATTTATACTTGATTATTAATTATTTTTTAAAAATTTATAGGATGTTTGTTCATTCTTGCAAGCGCTTGCGAATTATGAAAGGATCTGAGGCAATTGGACTTGGTTAGTTTAATTTTTCTAAATTCAATCGAATTACAATAGTTCTTTTTTTTGAAGCTAAAATAAAACTTAACGTGAAAATCTTTCTTTATCTATATTTAACTCAACTCGATTACGTATATTGTTTTGATTTACAAGATATAATTTATATATACAAAAAAATTATGTGATAATTAACTATTGTTTTAATTTTATGGTATTAATACAGCACCAAGAGCAGTGGAGAAGTGCAAGAACAGATGCTGAAGTTGGTCCAAAAACAACAACAATCTCAATCGAAATCAAGCCATTACGAAGATCAGAATTAGTCTGTGCGTTGAATCGATTTAATCGAGATCGAACAAGAAAGAAGAAATTAATAAAAAGAATATTATGAAGACTGTATTTGGAGTTTTATTAAAAGGACTAGAAATAATAGGGAAAACCAAATGTTTACTTTCAATTGTTTGTTTAATAATATCTTTAAAAATATTTATGTTTTTGATTGTCTTGGTGTTTTCTTTTTTTTTTCACTCTCATTTTGTAATATTTTGCATGTATTTTTTAATGTAATGTATGAAAAAGATTCTCTAAAATAATTACAATTTTATTATTATTTTAAATAATTTTATAATGTTTTTTATAACTGGTTAAGGAGACAACTAAACAGGATCCATGAATAAGGTGATAAGGTGGAGCAAAGGCCATGTGCAATTTGTTGGGAATCATTTAAGAATCAATTATTACTATTATTTTATTCATCTTCATTGCTGGTCTTGTATGTTTTTATTGCAATTTGCAGACAGATGTGGACCACATAATTTTAATAAAAGATTTAGCTTCTTTTTAAAATATAAAAACTAATAATAATAATAAATAAGACAATTATTTTGAATCCAAAATATAATAAATTATTTGGTCAATGCCTTTTAAATAAATTCAATGAACCCTAATTTGCAAACCAAATTTGAGTGGCATTTGGTGTTTAATGACTTGGAAGCATCTCAACCCTAAGCCTGATTTATTCTCTATGCCAGCACTTTTTTTTAACTGAAATTGAGGATTTGGTTGGAAAAAAAATTGAGATCTTCCCAACATGAAACGGGGGATTTGTTTTTTTTTAATCTTTCCCAACATGGCAACAACAGACGTATGGACGGTTTTCTCATTAAATTTTATATGGAGAAAGGGTTGTCCAAGGTGGCGTCCCTCTGCTTGATCCTGCGAGGAGTAAGAGTGTTCAGCGGCGCCATTTTAAGTCGGTTACTTCAGGGTTGAAGCCTGGTATGTCATATAAGGATGCTTTGCTTTGTAATCCCGCATGTGTTCCCAATAAGTCAGGGGTGTCGAATCAACCGTCTATGTGCGAGTTAAATTTAAGTTATTTGAAAATTTTTAAAATTAAAAATTTTAACATAAAAATTATAAAAACTCTTTTATCCTTAACAATTATCATAAATCTCTAAATAACTTAAATTTAATCTTTTTTATTTTAATTCTTCACTCTCACTTGTTTGCATTGTGACATTTATAAACTAATTTTTTTGTTTTTTTATTCTCACACATTTATATTTGTATTTAAATTTAATAATTAATTAAATTGTATTAAAAATAATTATATAAATAATAAATTAATATACCAGCTGGATCCAGCCGTTGGGCCCAATGGTTGGGCCAAACTGAACTGGCTTGCCAAGCCAGCCCAAGTTGCAGGCAACTAGTGTGTCATGTATGATGATTGCTATGCTGAGAGCAAGTGTTTAGACGACTAGTGGTAGCGGCACGTGTTTATTTATCTCTCCATATTGCTTTTACTAACTTGCATGCTTATGTTTATGATTAGTATGAAGTATAGTAGAGTAGATGTGTACCACTGAGCTTTGTAAGTTCAACGCTCGAAATTATAGTTTTCGTGCGTAGGTTGATCGTCGGATTGTAGGAACGAGGAGCACTATCAGTACGGGATTCCAGCACGTGGTTATTTATAGGGTACGATAGTTGTGTTTAGTGGTCTGTGTATTCATAGGACCTTACGTGGTGGAGTATGTAATTTTTATTTTACAAATTGTACTAATCGAATCAAATGCTCAAATATTTTAATTAATTGGAGCTCCTTTGTAACATTTTGATTTCTTATATGTATTTTCAACTGTTGGTTTTAAATATTTTTGAGAAAATACTTTGTTGGGCTAAACCCATTTTAAATTTTTTTATCGTAACAGGTTGGACTTGAGACCCAAATGTAACATCCGAGTTTAGAGTGTTACACTCTTTTTTTTAGACTGTGATCTTTCTATTGTATACAAACACAAAATTATCAAATCCAAAGTTATATTGGAAAATTTAAATTTACTACTTACATATAACTAACACATTAATTTGAGAAATAATAAAATATATTATAAAATCCTAATTCTAATTTTGAAATCCAATTTTTTAAACTGTACCTTAAAAGTGACTAAATTAAAGGTGAAGTGATTAAATACATCTTCAAATGATCATTAAAAACATGTGGGCTATAAAATTTTCAAATTGTACCATTTTTGGGCTACGTCTTTTTATGACCAAAAACTGTTGCATTGGATCAACTAGCCAATGTTGTCTTCCATTTCTAACCATAACAAAAAGCCTGTGGGTTTTTTTTATCAATATTTATCGGCTCAAATTATCATCATTATCCCCCACCCCCAAACTGTTGAATGCAATGATATTTTTTATTGATAGAGAAATATATTATATTTTTATACCGATATTCAAATTCATATAAAATGAGATAAGATATACTTTCAAAAAAATGAGATAAGATAAACATCTTTAGCCACTATTTCAATTAGTTGATCGCAATAGTAATTTTTTGAACGAATAACTTTGACTTAATTTTATTAATCAAAAGGAATAATTACAAATGATGAACACACTTTAAACCATGAATATTCGTGGAGATACAAAGCTTAAGAAAACCAAAGAGTGTGTGTTGTGATGCTCAAATCGATCAACCAAGTAGCCAAGAGGGGGTTTGGATTTTGAGTGTTTGTAATGGAAGCAAAGGGAATTTAAAAATAAACACAGATTTATAGTGGTTCAAGCTTCTAACCAAGCTCTACATCCACTACTTTAGTTTCCCACTAAGGATTTCCCAAATTCACTAAGAAATTTTTCTCTTTTTCCAGTCTTAAGAGGAGGCCGTTACAACCTCAAAGCTTATACCCCAAAGCTTTGAGAAAACTCTCTTTTACAAGAGAAAAGAAATAAGCAAACTAGGATAAACCTCACAAGGCTAATTGTTTGCAATTCTAAGCAGTCACCCAAAATCTAACACTTATGCATATATAACAATTAAGCTTACAAGTGTGTTCTACAAAAAAATTGACAATTAAGTACAAAAATACTTTCTCTTAATCATAGAATGCTGGCTTGATGTTTCTTGTATATCCATGGTTGTTTGATTGAGTTTTTTAAAACTTCTAATGTGTTCATGACCGTTACTAGCCGTTGGGATTGTTAAGAGTCTTTAGTGTCTTTATTTCCCGCAATAAATGCAGTTCTGGACTCCTCGATATCGGTACGCGAGGACCCGTATCAGTACATGTTCTTTAGAAAACTAAGCCGTTGGAGCTTTTAAAATACGGGGGTATCGGTACGCTGTACAAGCGTATCAGTACGCACCTACTTGTATCGATACAGCTAGACCTGTATCGGTAAAGAATTTTGCTACTGGAATTTGGAAAACTTGAGGATCAAAAGTCGTATCGATACGCTCAAAACTGTATCGGTACGGGGTCTTCTGGGTATCGGTACGGGTAAAACCGTATCGGTACTCAGGCCCAGTTTTTGACACTTTGGTTATTTAAGATCATTTAAATTGTGCAAAACCATTTGAAAACATTTCAAACATATTTTGCAAGTTTATGGACTTTGAAATATTTTTGCAAATTAGTTTAAGTCCAAAAACATTTTTCTTTAAGTTATATCAAAATCAAATAGGTTTATCAATCTCCCATTTTTGATATAACGAAACTACTTGAAAAATTATTTTTGTGAAACTCCCCCTTAGAAAAATAATTTTAGAAAAAAAGAAATATTTTTAGAAAATATTAAAGCTCCCATTTTTCTTTTTGAAATTGATTTTTTCAAACCTATCTCTCACCCTTTTTGTTATATCAAAAATAATTTTAAAATCAAGTTTGGAATCACGTTTAAGTTCAAGAACACCAATTGTTAGAAAAATTAGTACCAATTGATAGGAAATACAATTGTTGGTGTAAGATAACATTGAAGAAAAGACCAAAAAGATTTTAACAAAAAAAAAGAATTAAAAAAATTGGCTCTCTCTTAATCAAGTAAATTGTTTGTTCAACAATTCAAGAGAAATATATTGAAATTCAAATAAATAAAACAAATAAAAAAAAATCAATTTAAACATGTCATATATGAAATAATCAAATAACCACAGAAAGCATGGCAAAAATGAGACAAAATAGTCCTTTTTGACTATGTGTACCGGTACGATTGAAGAGCGTATTGATATTGAGGCCCAGTTTTTGACGCTTTGGTTATTTAAGATCATTTAAATTTTGTCAAAACCCTTTGAAAACATTTCAAACATATTTTTCAAGTTTATAGACTTTGAAATATTTTTGCAAATTAGTTTAAGTCCAAAAATATTTTTCTTCAAGTTATATCAAAATCAAATAGGTTTATTAGTGTGAAAGGGAAAACTAAACATATTCCTTCATGAGAAAACTTGTTTCATCATCCAAATGAAAGTTCAACAAATATATACTTTGACCAGAAAGCTCCATAAATTCAGTATTATTTTCGTTGTGAGTTATTGGCACATCGGCAAACTACTACAAGGGACCGAAAAATAACATACCGTCGATCATCTTGTGATTTGAAACGCTCGATAATACTTGTTATCTGAATGCTAAATTGTCATAACATCAGACAATACTGTCACAAAAACATACAAATCCTACAAAAAAAGTAGACAAACAAACTGTCATACAAGCGGACAAAAAACAACTAAAAAAACATATGCAAAATGACTTCTTGGAAAAGCAAAATAAAGAAGCAAAAAACAAAACTAAAATGAAATAATTAATTCCTCGTCAAAAGAGAAGAGTCTTATTTATATACAACTAACGTAAGTATTAAAAATCAGTCGACCACATAAAATAGTCGTCAAAAACAATTTAAACAAAAATCTTTTTTTTAAATAACCACTTTTAAAAAAATGGAAGTAGTAATTTAACTGTTCATAAACAAGGCTAGATTTGTTTTTAACTCTACGCATTAAATCCAGCCGTTGATTTCTCTTTTTCATTTTTAGATAATTATAAATTCTATGGCTGATTAATTTGTTTTGGTTGATTTTTCAATTTCATGTACACATGGGTGGTTCTCATTTTTCAAGAGGGACCGGTTAGGCCATGATTCCTAATTTTTTTCAGTAATCCTAATCTTAATTTTGTCTAGAAGGACATGTGAGGTTATGATTTTTAATTTCTTTTACAAATTCTAATCCTATCTAGAGAAAAGGAAAAGCAGTGACAGAGCCGCATGTAGTTTAGGGGTCAATTGACCCTATTTGATTTGTTGTGGTATAGAATTTTTAAAGAGTTAAATAGGGTTTTCAAGGAGTTAATGTACCGTTTTTTATGAAAATATTAGAATTGACCCCACTTGATTTATTTGGGTATGAGGTCAACAATATTTATATTGTAAAGCTATGAGAATCCTCGTACCCCAAAGTCTACTCTAACTCTACTATATGATAATTCTGACTCCGACATGAGGAGAATTGAGACTCTAAAAAAAAGGAATAAGGGTGGGTCTAGATAAAAGAAAAAGTAAAAATCATTACGTACTTTGAATTTTCAAGATTCCGGTCATGACACGACAATGCCAATCTAATGAATTCATGGAATAAATTCCCTATAAATTCACAACGTTTCGAGACAACGTAAACACCAGAAAAAGATGGAGAAACTGAAGCTTTGCATCGTGCTGCTAGCTTGTGTGGTGGCATCGGTGGCAGCCCAAAGTGCTTCGAACGTGAGAGCTACTTATAACAATTATAATCCACAGAATATAAACTGGGACTACAACGTTGCAAGTGTTTTCTGCGCCACATGGGACGCCGGTAGGCCCTTGGAATGGCGTCGCCGATACGGATGGACCGCCTTCTGCCATCCTGCTGGTCCTCAAGGTCAAGCTTCTTGCGGCAGATGCTTAAGGGTACGTGAATGCTATAGATTCTTATCTTACTTTTTGATCAGCCTGGCTGGAACTCATCGTTTTGTCATAAATTAATTAATTTTAAGGGTTTTTATTTTATCCACGTGTTTTTTGTGTAGGTGACGAACACCGCGACCGGGGATCAGGTGACGGTGAGAATCGTGGATCAGTGCAGCAATGGAGGCCTGGATTTGGATGTCAACGTGTTTAGACAAATTGATACTAATGGGGCTGGCATTGCTAATGGTTTCCTCACCGTGAACTATGAATTTGTGAATTGTGGTGATTAAATAAGTTTCAGCATTGGCTCATTAATAAATGCTTTGTAATAAAATAATAATATCACTACTAAATAAAATCCATTCTGGAATATAAATATTAATAGCACTTGCTGCTATATTTACTAAGCTTTTTCATGTCAGATGGATATCTACTATTTTCAATTTAGCACTATCATTAATAAAATTTAAATTTTAAATATATTGGGTACTGATAAATAATTGATCATGACACATACCTTCAAAATTGATCATGACACATTATTGTTTCGTAAAGTTTATACAAATTTTTAGGTAGTTAAGATCCACTAATTGATCCAATAATCGATCACGACACATACCTTCAAAAATTTTGAGTTTGTACAAAATATCTACTCTTTTCAATTTAGCATAAAGGTCTCTCTAGACCTTATTTCTCCTTTCCTCTTTCACTTTTTTCTCTTTTATTAATCGTGATTTTTCGTTCAGACTTGTCTGAATAGACCGCATGTGACTCTCCAATCGTCCTTTTCAGCTCATCAACAAATCTATTTTTTAATTTTAAAATTCAATTTTTTATTATACTTTAAAGTCGACTAAATTACAGATAAAGTATTTATTATCAAATCTTCAAATGATCATTAGAAAAAATCCACATCCCCTTCAACTCACTGAAAAAAAAAATCTCCTTTAAAAGTCATGTTGTTAGAAAAGAAAAGTCATCCAAAGACAAGTCTCGAAGTATATCTCAAATTTTCTCTTTGCGTGAAAGATTACGGTTCTTCGCATCACAACAAGCAACAAAATTTGTTATCAATAGTAGTAATCGATTCACTCGTAAACATATAAAATTGTTCGAACTCGAATTATACACCTAAACTACTTATTCAATTTAAAAATTTCGTAATTGATTGATTTGTTTTGAGTTGATTTTTCAATTCCATGTTAATCAACCTTCACAAAGGTGCAATGAATCAGCGTACAAATACTGGAACCATATTTGCCAAGACCAGAGGCGGATCTTCAGTTGAGCCTAGGGAGCCTTGGCACACCAAGGTTTTGTAAAATTTAAATACACCCCTCAAATTTTTTAAAAATTTTAATTAAGTCCCTCAAAATTATTATAAATTTTTATTAATTTTTTATTTATTTTGAATATTTTTAATTAAGCTCCCTTAAATTGTTAAAACTTTCATTAAGTCTCTTAATTTTTTTTTGAAAATTTTAACTAGACCCTCAATATTTTATAAAATTTCTCATAAAATCCTTAAAAATTTCAAAAATTTTAATTAGACCTCAAAAACAATTAAAAATTTTAATTGAACACTCCAAACTATCGCACCAAGATCCGCCCCAACAAAAGCCTCATTTCCTCTCACTTTCCTCCCTTATTACTCTGACTGTAATATTTTTATAGTCTAATTCACGCTCTGAAGCATACACAGTATAGCTAATGGAGGAGAGTGGGAGAAGGAAGAGAAAAATGGGGAATGAAGAAGAAAAGGACGACGAAGATGATGAAGAAGAAAAAAAAGTGGAGAAGTTCTTTGCTTTGATAAGAAGCACAAGGGAGGTGCGGGATCGTCTAAGGAACATTGCGGTGCCGAATGGGTCGAAAGAGGAAGAGTATCAGAAGAAGAAAGAGGAGGAGGAGAAGGCGGCGGCTACCGATGATGGTGGCCAGTGGAATCCAACGTTCCAACCTGAAGATTTCATGGAGAATTCCATTTCGGGGTCTAAGAATCATTTGGTGTTGAATGATGCGGGGCCTTCCTCGGATATAAAACATGGACCGGAAAAAGAAAGCAAAGAAGATGACGGTGGTGGAGAAGGCGGCGGCGGTTTAGATCTTAACCTTTCGTTGTCTTTGTAGTAGTTTTTAGTGAAGACATATGAATTCATATGCTGAATATGATCATTGGTCAATGTCAATACTGAACCGTCGATGTTCTCTATGTAAATTTATGTCTAATTCTGGTCGTAGGTCCTCTTTATGCTTGAGTTTTGAATTTCTTCTCTAATTTTAATTTGACATTATTAGATTCTCTAATGTCATAAGGTTATTAAATGATTTAAATTTATAACATTATTTTAGTTTGATGACGTTATTTTTTCTAAATAATTTCATAACTATTTAAATAATTAAGGGAATGGTGGAAGGTATGCTATTTGTGGTGATAATTGGCACATTCTTTTTCCCATCGTATGTTAGAGTCTTTGGACTAGACGTAACAAGATTGTTTTTGACCCGGATTTCATCGAGAAGGAGGACACTGTGGGGGCATGCTTACGGTATTTGCAGTTGATTGTTGCCGCAAACAACACTGCCCCGTTACACACTGCTGACAACAACGGTGCCCCTTTGCATACAACATTAGGTGCGAATCGGTCTTCAGTTTGGACCTTACCGGAAAATGGTTAGGTAAAGATCAATGTTGATGGGGCTGTAGACATAACGAATGGTGATGCTGTGTGTGTGGGGGGGTGACCAAGGGAATGGTTATTTGATTTTTCTCGTACCTTAGGTAGATGCACAGTAGTGACTGCTGAGTTATGGGCGATCCTTGACGGTCTTCGACATGCTTGGAGGTTCCGGTTTAATCGCGTTATTGTGGAGTGTCGTGAGGTGGTTAATAGGTTGCAGACGATTGTTATGCCAAATGAGAGGAATGCTTTGGTTTGTGCAATCCATGATCTTATGAGTAAGGATTGGGAGGTTGAAGCGAATTGACCATGAGGTTAATACCGTAGTTGATAGGTTGGCAGGTATGTTGCGTGGCCATGAGCCGGGTGAAATGCAGTATTTTTGTGAGCCGGGTGAGGTGCAAGGGCTGCTGTTGAATGATATGCAGCCTGCGATTGGTATTGGTTAGGTGCTGTGTTGCACTTTGTGGATAATTGTTTGTGCATGTGGCTTTGGGGGGAATACGTAGGCCTGTGTTGCCGTCTGTTTCGAATATGATGTCGTAGCTACCACGCGTACTATTTTTCTTTCATTTAGGTTTAGAGAGTTTTTTAATAAGGCATGTGGTGTAGCTTTTTTCTCTTTAAATAAAAAAATAATTAAAGGTATATATAATTTAATTAATTGATTAACCACAAAATTTATTTAGGTCGGGTGAGAATCATTTATATATTTATTTAATAATTTTTGCTCTAATTTAATGCACACTCCTTTACGACGCAATGTTTTGCCTAGGGATGGCAATGGATCTTGGACCCGACCCGAATATGTAGATCCAGATCCATTTTATAGGGTATGGATCTTAAAATTTTAGACCCGACGGATCCGGGCCAGATATGGATCCTCTGATTAAAGTACAGATTCGGGTCCGGATCTGACACTAAGATCCGGACCTGGATCTGTTTACCCGTTTATAGAAAAACCCACATTTGGTTTTAAAATATAATTTCCCTTCCTTTGCTTTAATTATATTTCACATTATTCTCTAATGTAATTTTTATTTTATTTATGACATATACTTTTGAAGGAACACATGCTTGTTCCACTATTAATGAAGATTGTGATGATGATGCGGGAGTGGTGGATATCATTGACATGATAAAGAAGAAATTATTATATTACATAACCTTAATATTAATATTTAAATTTCACAAATATTATTTTCATTAAACAAAATTTTCTCTTTGGTTGATTGTTTCTTGTTTGTTTTAAGATGTTGATTATTTAAGTAGTGATGAAGACTAGCACTCTAAGGAGGTAGAAGTGCGGTATTCGGCTTGCGACAATGGAATATTTCATGATCTACATTTTTTAATGTTTATGTTATTCAAAAAATATTTGTGTAATTGTGTTGGAGTTTTTTTTAAGACTTTAGTTTATCACTTTTTATTCTGTTACTAGTTGTATTGAAATTAATCTTTCTTCCATTGGAGACGTGATGTGAAATTAGTCAATGACAGTTTTATTACGTTAAAAAATAAGTCGAATGATCATTTTTTAACAGACCCATTTTGGACCCGGATCCGTTAGATTTGGATTTGGGTCCCAATTTTCTAGACCTGCGGATTCGGGGCGGGTCTGGATCCAGGATGTAAAAATGGGTCTGGATCTGGGTTCAGCTGGATCCGGACGATTCTCTCCCAATTCAGTTTTCATTCACAATATCAAAATTTAAACTTTTAACATTGTTTAAGGAACCTAACACCTCATTACGCTAGACAACCGATTGTTGGCATATTTAAGCTTTCCTTAAACCAAAATGAAATAATAATAAAAAAAATCGATTGGTTGAAAACAAATCGGATGAACGAAAATTAGTTTGGTTCAGTTCGATTAATTAATTTTCAAATGGTTCAATTCAATTAATTATTTTTGTAAACATTTTAGTTTGGTTAAGGATTAAGCATTTTAAAAGTTTGTGTTTGCTTTAAGTTGTTTACCAAAACCGACCATTTGCACATCCTTTATGAATAACATGTAATCTCATGATCGTATAAAGGTAAAAAAAATTACATCATCACTTTAGCAACAACAACTAACGAAATTATTAAATTGAACCTAGCTATTAATATTATTTATCGGTCATTAATTGAAAGCATTGAGAACACTAAAGCAAAAAATATGAGAATACTCGTCATTCACATAGTTTTTTTTTTGTAGTAATGTGACAAAATCCTGAAGTTAGCTTAATGGTTATGTGAGAAAAATTTCATGGCTGGCAGCTGCAGCTTGCAAAGTTGAAATTGCAAAATCAGCCACATATTACCTACGGTAGTGATAGCGCTTGAAGTTAAAATATACATGCAAATTCCCAGGTTCGAATGTGCATTCTTATGAGAATATTTCCATTCTTTGTTTACAATTCGGAATGCAATGTCCTCATAGGGTGGTCCAGCATGGAATCTTATGATTCATGTTTCTGAATCGTGTATACAGGAGCCTTTGTCTTGTCGACAAGGTCTGGGTAGAAGATATTATATTTATATCCTTGCACAATTTTGGGAGGAGGATTATCATGATCATAATGGGTCTGATTGTACTTGTTCCACACATATCCAGTGTGAACACGGTTGAAGTATTTTGGTTTTCAGTTTTCTAGGCCACCAATACACCTGCGAGTCCAAGTTAACTTCAGCGCCAGAGCCAAATACAGCATCACCCTCCTCCATTGCTCCCATAGCTTTTAGCTCGAAGTTATCTTTTGAAGGGGCAGGTTTCGACGCAAAAGCTTCTTGCATCCGTCTTTGCTGCTTGTTATACTACCTAGACGATAATGACGAGATAAGTAAATAAACACAAACGTAGAAAAAATAGCACCCAGAATTTACGTAGAAAACTCAAAAGGGAAAAACCACTGGCAGAGAATGAGAACTTTCACTATACGGGATGGGAAAAGAGATTACAACTGATTTATGATGTTATGTCTAAACCCCTTTATCCCTAATATCTATTTATAGGGATAGATTTCTTGTTTAGAGAAGAAACTTGCATAGAAAGAAATTCTCCTCAAACTGAGTTTCCTACGTTTAATTAATGTAAAGTAAACAATATACTAAAAGTATGATTCTAACTTTAAACCAGATTCTAACAGAATTTGGATCACAACTCTAACAAATCTCCACCTTGAGAAAAATTCTTGTCGAACAATATTAGTGGTTGTCCCTAATATTAGTGTATTCCTCGTCCCTTAGTTTATAATGTAATAAAAAAAAAGGTAAATTGTCCTCACTCACCAAATTATTATTATTATTATTATTATTATTATTATTATTATCGATTTTTTATAAAAAATTAGTATTAGTATTGTGTTTTATTTTTTTGAACAATTCTTTTATAGGGGAAAGAATAGACGTATTTTATTCCTAATGAGTATTGAATTCATAATTTAAAAAAATAATATTAATCGAGACTTTTTAACTACATACTTTAAAGATTGTCGACGCATTTTTATTTTAATTTTCAATCGATAAAAGATTAACAACGACTTTGATTTTTGGAAGACAAATTGGACATTTCGTTTGGGTTTGGAGCAAGTGGAAATTACAAGAATTTGGGCTACTTTTTGGTCCAAAGTGGTAAGCCACTAAGCATTGGTTGTCACTCCTCTTTCGCACAATAGACTAAGTGTTCGATTTCGTATAAATGTTTTAGATTATAATAAATCATTCCAAATACAATGGCCAATAGAATATATATAGGGGTAGGATCCAGTTACACTATGTAAAACTCAATTAGTTTTATCCTAATTCATGATCATTGGATGAGTGAAATGGATGGATGAGATTAAAAGTAGGAATTAATCTCATCCATCCATTTCACACATCCAATGATCATGGATTAGTGTAAAACTAGTTGAGTTTTACATGGATTCATGGCCATTGGACTGGTTAAATGAATGGATGAGATTAAATACTCCTTTTTTTTCTCTCCTTAAAAATCTTCTTATTTTTAAAATTTAATCCCATCCATTCATTTAATCAATCCAATGGCCATGAATCCATGTAAATGGATCCTAACCCTATATATATAGGTTTAGGATCCACTTACATTAATGATCCACTTAGTTTTACATGGTGTAAGTGGATCCTAACCCTATATATATAGGTTTAGGATCCACTTACATTGGCCCTGTTTGGTAAATACTGGTTTGAGCCAAAATTAGAGATTTGATTTAATATTAGATGTTGACTAGTCAAATCTGCTAATTTAGATGTTTGGTAAATGACGGATTGGGGTAAAACCTCTAACTTTGAAAAAGTTGCTAATAGGAGTTATTTTGCTTATCTTTCTTGTACTTGTTTCATATGTCTAAATGATGGTCGACATGGGTTTCTGTAGCGATGTCTTTTTTTTCGCTAAAAAAATGAGGGTTTTTCGAAGGTTTTTGAAAGGTGTTCGTGATTCTTTGGATATAAAATATTTATTCCGTGGGGTTTTTTAAAAGAAACCGCATTTAAAAAAAAAATGGAGTCGCCACCGGCCACTTAGGTAGGCCGGACACCATAAAACCAGAGATTCAAAAAGACAGGGTTCGGGAGTCGGTTACGGATGGGGAAGGATTAGCACCCCCGCACCGCCCAAAATTGGTACTTTAATAATTACTGCTTTATTAATATTGGATTTTCCGGATTAAAGTGACGATTATTTTAAAATTCGGTCATAATTGCGAATAAATTTTAAGGGCTCCGTTATCCGAGAATAAACGCCCAACCACTATCACTACGCTTGATACTGGCCCCGTTTACGCTCGGATAAAAGGACACCGCATTGACAATTTATATATCCCATTATGCAAACTTAGTGAGCGAAATATAAAACATGACAAATAATTTAAATACAATGCAAATAAATATTAACATAATAAAATACTAATCTAATAAAATATTAATCTAAAACATACATACATAAATATTAATCTAACTCATAAATAAAAACATATCTAGCATAAATAAAATACTAACATTCATAAATATTAATCTAACACATAAATAAAAACAAACTCAACATAAATAAAATACTATTCTAAAACATAAATAAATATTAATCTAACTCATAAAAACATATCTAACATAAATAAAATATTAATATAAAACACAAATTTAAAACATATTAAATATTAACCTAAAACATAAACATACAAAATAAAAAATAAGACTACAATTTTAAGATAACTAATACTTCATTAAATTATAAAAATTACAACACTAATAAAAAAGGGAAGAAAATATACCTAACTAGGAGCTCGAACGACGAACCCCGCCGAGATCTACCGCGACCCCTCCAAAAATTTAACTAGATCGGACCTAAAATAAGACCCCGATCGAATGTTGGATCGAACTAACTGGGGTCGAGGGCACTGCCCCCAACCCCGGCCAGCCTTGCGGCCGGCCATGCCCCACGATTTGGGGTGCCAATTGTATAGCCAATTTATTTGGCAAAATTGGCATGAATTTTCCTCTTCAATTGGCGTCGTCTTTCCTTGCAATTGGCAGCCTATTTATAGGCAAATGGGATGGAAAATGGGTTACGTGGAGCGCCCTGCTCCACGCAATTTTCCTTTTTTTTAATATATATTTTATTATTATTTTTTTGATTTTTTTATTAATTTTATATTAATAATAATATTATTAAAATAGCACTAATAACACTAAAACTCGATTAAAAATGGGTGATTACAGTTTCTACTCTCGACGAAAGCACTAGATATTAAGAACTCTAAGTATTCAAAGATATGAGCTCGAGCATTTAACTAAATTTTATTGATAGAAAGAAAAATTATAATAACAAAAAAAAAAGAGAAGAAGACAAAAATAGGGAGAGAATTAACTGCGGCTAATGTTTTCAAATATTTCATAATTCTTTTTTATTTTTAGGATAAACTATATTGGTAGTCATTGATTTTTTAGGGCGCTTTCAATATGATCACTGAACTTTTAAAATTTTCATTACAGTCACTCAACTTTTAATTCGCTTTCATTATGGTCATTACCATCAACTACCGCTAAAAAATTGATGTGACATGTTAAATTTAAGGGTTAACTACACTGGTAGTCATTGAACTTTTAGAGCATTTTCAATATGGTCACTGAATTTTTAAAACTTTCATTACAATCACTCAACTTTTAATTCGCTTTCATTACCGTTAAAAAATTTGATGTAGCGTTTTAAGTTTAAAAATAAACGTTTTCCCACACTATTTTCACCCCATCTTATTTTCTTCCATTTTCCTTTCATCCAAACATGTTTATCTTTTTTTCCGCCTCTTCATTCTTCATTTCTCCTTAGTAATCTTATAGCCTCTGTGGGGTGAAATTGTCCTGCTACCTGTCACTTTTTTAATGCATTGGAAGACCATATTTTTATGTCTTGTTAGAATATTTTCCGAACTGGTATACTCTAAAAAAATAAAAAAAATCTGAGTAACTTGTATACTCTAAAGGCGGGATGGAATTTTTTTGTTAACACTAAAACCAGGTTAAGTGATTGTTACAGTCCAAAAAAAACTCTAGGATAGCTATAGCCTTGAGAGATTTTTTAATGGTACAGGTAGTAGGACAATTTCACCCAACAAAAGTTATAAGATTACAGAGGAGAAAGGAAGAAGGAAGATGAGGATGAAAAAGAAAGATAAACATGTTTGGATGAAAGAAAAATGAAAAAAATAAGAATGCGAGAGAAAAGAGTGTGGGAAATGTTTATTTTTAAACTTAATGTGTCACATCAACTTTTTTTAACGGTAATAAAAGCGAATTAAAAGTTAAGTGATTGTAATAAAAGTTTTAAAAGTTCAGGGACCATATTGAAAGTGCCCTAAAAGTTCAGTGACTACCAGTTTAGTTAACCCTTAAATTTAACATGTCACGTCAGCTTTTTTAACGGTAGTTGACGGTAGTGACCGTAATAAAAGTGAATTAAAAGTTGAGTGACCGTAATAAAAGTTTTAAAAGTTTGATAATCATATTGAAAACGTCCTAAAAATTCAGTGACTACCAGTATAGTTTACACTATTTTTTATTACCTTTAAATACTAGCTACGAAAACCAACAAGCTCTTGAGATGCCCCTTCACACGTGTACTCATCACAAATACTTGATGTGTGTGCACTAAGCTCGAATGATTTGCCCTTGGTTCATAACAAAATCCTTTTCACACACGTGAATTACCTGAAACCGTCTGAATCATCACCTCAATATCCCAAATTTACCCATACTTTTATTTATTGCTCACTTCCATTATTTTTACAGAATCACAAGGGTATTATTGTCAACTACTGACCCTTCAATCAAAGACCTCATCGATAAAAATCATGACATTTTGTCAAATATGTTGTTCTTAATATTAAAGGATCGGATACTCGTAAAATATTAATTATCAATCCAGCATTCTTTGTATGGACTCATTTAATTGGTATAACGAGTTTCATACAAACCAGACCAATTTTATTTAAAAATTAAAATTTATAAAATTAATCGTACTAATCAGTCGAGTTTCTACAAAAAAACACTAAATTAAAAATTATTTGTTTAAAGTGTTAGATATATAAATAATATTAAAAAATATTAATTATCGATCCAAAATTCTTTACATGAACTCGCCCTGCTGGTATGACGAGTTTCACACCAACTAGACGAGTTCCATCAAAAAAATCATGGCGATGACACTATAAAACCAGTCAACCAACACGGCTTCTGCTTCATTTCACCGTCAACCAAGACATCCGATAAATGTGGGTACTGAAATCAAGAAACCAAACAAATTTGCAGTCACATCATAATCATCTAGAATATAAAAGAAAAGTAAAAACCATTACGTACTTTGAATTTTCAAGCATCCGGTCATGACACGACGATGCCAATCCAACGAACAATTCATGGATTAAATTCCTATAAATTCACAACTTTTTGTGGCAACGAAAACAGCAAGAAAAAGATGGAGAAATTGAAGGTTTGCATCGTGCTATTAGCTTGTGTGGTGGCATCGGCGGCGGCCCAAAGTGCTTCGAACGTGAGAGCTACTTATCACATTTATAATCCACAGAATATAAACTGGGACTACAACGCTGCAAGTGTTTTCTGCGCCACATGGGACGCCGGTAGGCCCTTGGAATGGCGTCGCCGATACGGATGGACCGCCTTCTGCCATCCTGCTGGTCCTCAAGGTCAAGCTTCTTGCGGCAGATGCTTAAGGGTACGTGAATGCTACGTGTTGTTATCTACTTATCTTACTTTCTGAGCTGGTTGACTATGTTATTCGAACTCATCATTTTGTTATAAATTAATTGTGTTTTCGTGTAGGTGACCAACACCGCGACCGGAGCTCAGGCGACGGTCAGAATCGTGGATCGGTGCAGCAATGGAGGACTGGATTTGGATGTGAATGTGTTTAATCAAATTGATACTAATGGGATGGGAAATTTTAATGGTTTCCTCACCGTGAACTATGAGTTTGTGAACTGTGGTGATTAAATGAGTTTCAGCATCGGCTCATTAATAAATGCTTTGTAATAAAAATCAATATCACTACTAAATAAAATCCATTATGGAATAAAAAATTCAAGCAGCATTTGCAAGCTATTAACCTTACTACTCTGCTTTTTACTCTCTTCCTTTTTAACACAATCGTTAAGATTTGAATCTCAAATTTATTAAATAATTATAAAAGATCGATCATGACACATCATAAATTTACAATATTTGTGTAAAACACTGCTTACAAGTTAGAACCGAGAAAGACATGAACAAGGCCGGAGTTTGAAATTAAGATTACGATGGAACAAAATTTAAATTTTGACGTTGTTAATAGAATACCTGAACTGAATTGAGAGGTTTTTAATACGTCTTTAATCATGTTTTTTAATTGGTCCAAAACCATAATTATATCAACTAAATAATTTCGATTGAATGGATCATTTTGAATTTAAAACCTCAAATCCAACCAAAAATTAAACATGTATACTTTATATAGGTTATTTTAAAACTAATTAAGTGAAATCTAAAAATGAATGAAGAGAATTGGTCTTAAATCTCATTTAAATTGAATCCCTGCAAGTGATCTCGTACAAAATTGGATCTTACAAAAAAAATGGGAAGTATATAGAAAGAAAAAAATAAAAACAAAAAATAGAGCTTTTATGCTATTTCTTACTTTTTACGATTTTACTTAACACGAAAGGTGAAAATGAGGGGAAATAAAAAAAAATTATTAACCAAATGGTTAATATTCATAATCTTAATCATTTGACGATTTTGAATATTTATCATTTAATTAACAAATTTTTTTTAATTTTTCCTCATTTTAATCATTCGCACCAAAAAAACGTATTTTCTTACTCTATACTCCTCTCTTTTTTTCTGTCTTCTTAACATGACTGCTTTAGAGAACAGGCCACGGCTTGGGCCCAATGCCTTATCCTAGTCTTCACTTGCTGAGGATTCTCTCCTAACAAATAGATACATAAGATATTATTAGGGATTATGTCGGTAATTACGATTAGGGACAAAATATGACTAATTATAAAAAAACAGATAAAGTTTAAAGGAATTAAAAATTAGGAGTCTAAATAGGTAAGAATATCATTAGTTATTTTAGTATAAAAAATAGGTATAAAGTAAAAAAAAACGTCCTCAACGTTTGATTGAACAATCCCTTTTGTCCCTATTCTTTTTTGGAACAATTCAACTTTCAAAGTTTTATTTTGGGTTAAAATAACCCTCTGGCGAATGAAAACTGTCAGTCAACTAACGACAAATGGCTTGAAATGACGGGACAAACATATATAGCAGTGCACACTGATATGGCAGTATCTATAGACAAATTAGTTGACTTGAAAAAATGTTATATCAGTTAAAAAATAATTTTATAAAATTATATAAAATATAAAATAATTTTTTCTGCTGACTTATCATTCTGTCAAATCATTTCAAATTATTTACCGTCAGTTTTCTAACAATTTTCATCCGTAGTAGGGTCATTTTGACCTAAAATAAAACGTTGAGGGTTGAATTGCTTCAAAATAAGAATATAAGCCAAAGTGACTATTTAGTCAAATACTTAGGGTATTTTTTGACTTTATGCCAAAAATATATTGATGGGCCACACTCCCCCAACCCATATTGTAGCTTTCTCATTAGATATTACGATTGTTATTTTGCAATTTCGATTTTATTTGATACATGTATTTATTATAGATGCAAGGTAACTAATTCTCGCCCCTAATTTATACATTCATCTAAATTCTCGCCCGTAATTTAAATCCCTATTTTCGATATTGAAATGCGATGTACCTGGGCTGTAAATTTTCCAATCTGCCTCACTTCTGGGGCTTGCAAGACATGGTGATCTAACTGATGGTGATGGTAATGGTGCTGGCCGTGATGGTGATGGTGCCGGTGATAAATAACCTTGGTTTTGAGGGGATGGGAGTGGAGAAAGCTGACGATTTACAGCAAAATAAAGGTCTAAAGCAGGCAACGTGTTGCATAGTTTTTGACCTTCTTCTTCGTTGAATCCGAACCCTAGTTCTATGCATCCTTTAAGCTCCTTCAAATCTTCATCTGTCAATCCATTCTCACTCGTAGCGTCCCCTTTTTTCTTTCTCTCCTGACGAAGAATTTGTCGCCGCCTTCTTTCCCAAGCAATCTCTCTGAAACATATACGTAATAGTTTCAGACACGAACATAAGACAACAAAACTAATAAGAAACACCAACCTCGAGGTCTCTAACATCGACAATTGCTTGGATAGAACTCTCTTATCGACCTTTAACGGTGGTGGTCTTCGCGCATTATGTTGCAAGTCTTTTGTTTCCGAGTCACATAATGATAAAGAGGGTGAGGATTTAGTAACCTTTGTTGTTGTAATTGATCTGTTGTCCTTCGCCATTTTCGTGACAAAGTTAAGATAAAAAAATCTTATCTAATTTCTAAAAATGACAAATATCTTAAAAGAATATAAACTTCTCTTTATTTCTTGATAGAAATCAAAATAAAACAATAAAAAAAAGTAAATTATATTATACTGGCCGCGACAGCAATTAAAGCTGACGCGGCCAGACAATGGTATATAAGGCGAAGAATGGGGAGATGGAGCGATGTTTGGGATTAGGTTTATATTGTGAATGCATCACCAAAAAAGGATAAGGCTGAGATGCTTTAATGGAGAATGTAGAGGGTTGACATCCGTTGCCTTTGTTATTCAACCATCCATTTCTAACTGTCGCTACTAATTTTGTGGAGGGAAGGATTAGCTACATTCCTGTCCGTTGCTAAAACTATTGTTTATATGTCAGATTAAGTAATACTTTAATTTTTACTTTTACATTTAAGTTGAAGTTCAAGCCTATTTAAATTTGTTATTGTTGTCCTGTTCAAATTTAGCATACTTGACCCTTTTATAAGTTTAAATTTAAACATATATTTTTTAATATATTTAAAAAAAAGATATTTTAGGAAAAAATATATATTAATATGAAAGGTTTAATCTATACACTTAAAAGATTTTGTTATTGATTGAGGAATTTGTTAAATAGCAAAAGATTTTTTTATTATAGTATATTGAATTATTAATCTTTTAATTCAAACTTTCTATTAAGTTGACGACGAATTCTATTCGTCGCCAAACTAAACAACCGAATTTGTTTATTATCAAATTTTTAACAAAACTTTGAATAAATATATATTTTATGGGAAATAAAAACTAAAAAAAAAAAGAAAACATTTCAAAAAATATATATTTTTTCACTAAAGAAACCTTCCCATAAAATTTAAGAATATTACTGATAATATATTGAACATTAATTACTTGTACTCAGTAATTTTAAACTACTTGACATATGCTACAACAATTCTTTCTAGAATAAGTAAGATAGTAGCTCATTAATACTATAAATTAGTCAATTAATTACTGCACATATGTTGTTCCCCTTTCAATTTATTATCTATTTTTTTATGAACCAATTTATTAATCTTCGTTAGCTAGCTCTATCATGTGTTTTAAATAACTCAAAAAACCAAATAAAAAAAAATTGAACCCGCATTTAATATGGGATTTATGTTTGAAAAAAGGATTTACTATCATTTATACATATTTAGGCTTAAACATTGAGAAATAAGTAGTATCTACTTTATTTTCCCTTGTTCTTTTTGTGATTTGAAAATAACTTTGACGGTAAAAACGAGCTGTTTGGAAGGTGGGAAAAAAGTTAATAAAGTGGTAGATTTTGAATTCAAGATTAGAAAGTGGGAGGGAATTATGGATGGTTGGTTTGGTATTAAAAGAGGGAAGGTGGCTACTGTAATTATTAATAAATAGTTTCATGGACATCTTAATCAACTTTGAATAAAGAATTCAAAAAAATCATTATTGTTTTGTTTTTGTAATTTATTCTAGAATCGTGGGCAAATCTTGATCTGACAGTTTGTGGGGCTGAATCAAAAATTTTTAATTATTTTTAGAAGTCTAATTAAAATTTTTAAAATCTTTGAGGATTTTATGAGATTATTTTTAAAAAAAATGAAGGTCTAAATAAAATTAAAAAATGAGAAATTTAATGAAAATTAATAAATTTGAAGAGTTTAATTAAAAATATAAAAAATATAAGACTTAATAAAAAAAATTAACAAATTTGAGGGGTTTAATTAAAATTTTAAATGGTCTAATTTAAATTTCTCTAAATCTTAAGGGAGCCAAGGCTTCCACATACTATAGTGAGCATCCGCCTCTGGAATCGTGACAGATAATAATTGAAATTCAATGCAATTTGATTCTCGTTTTTTGAGGCTCGAAACCAAGGATGTACCGATACTATTTATTAAGGGCCATTTAGGTATAGGTGTGTTTTTTATGAAGTGTACCAAAACTATTTATTAAGGTTTTTGTTTCAACTTTACGGATACCTTTTCTTACCATAGATATAGTACTCTTTTTAGGTAATAGGGGCGGCCGAAAAGGATTAAGACTAATTTACATGTTGTATGGACCCAATTGGAATAACGATTGGTCCAGGGCCAGAGTTACGACAAATATTAAGAGGACAAGAGTTTATCAAATTTTAAACTTAAAATTCGAGAGGGACATATTTTATTTAATTAATATTTAAATTAAAAAAATTTAAAATACTACTATGCTATTTTTTAAATATTATGATGTGATTACATGATGTTATTTGTTATTTACTCTTAGCCTTTTGTTTTATTAATTAGAGAGATAATTATATTCTCGAGGTAAATATTAAGATTTAAATTCATACAATATAAGGCAATATGGACATCTTTAAATAAGTTGTTCGAACTTGAGACTTTTATACAAGACGTAGGGTCTATATTTGATTTGGAAGTCCGTTTATTTGTTTGATACCATAAGGATCTAATTATAGTCAAACCATTATTTTCTTCCTTAGGAAAGAGAAACCCTAATTAATGAAGTTCGGATACTGAGGTGGATTCCATGAAAAGAAGAATGAGACAAAATTAGTTAAAATTTCCAAATAATATATATATATAATTAATGTGGGCAATATTTTTTTTGGTTAATTCAATCGATAATAATTTAAGAAAAATATTTTGATATATAAGTTCGTGTAAACTTTAGTTTACGCAAGGCTCTTAATTTTAGAGTTTATCGGGTTAGGTTAGTGATTATGGGTTTAAGTTATAGGGTGTAAAATTTAAGATTTGTGGTTAGAAATTAGAGTTTAAGGTTTAGAGTTTAGGATTTAGAGTGTTAGGGTTAGGAATTTATGTTTTAAATTTTATAGTTTAAATGTAAAGGATTGTGTAATTTTTTTACACAGTTTGTGTATCAAAATACATCCTATAATTTAATTAAATTATATAAGTAAATTTAAGAAGTATCAATAAAAAATAAATAGTTAGCATGAAGCTATTATGAATTTCAATAAATTAACCACTCATGGGATGACAAGATATGTTATTTCTTATCTAATTTTGATTGGATCAAATAGAAGGGATACCAATTGCACTTAACTAGGAAATTTCATCACATTTTGTTCCAAGTTTATATCCAGACAAAATGTCATAAGCTTGTACAATGTTGTATCCATTTCACCATTAATTAATGCATAATTTACAAATTATTTGAATATGTAATATGTGTTTTTTTTAAATAAAAAAGCTAATAATGCCAAGATATCCGAGTTTTGATTGTTGATAGATTTGAAATTACTCAGAGACGCTTTTTAATAAAGTTATAATTTAATTATAGAAAATTTAGGTGTTACATACATGTATACGCAAAGGCATCCAATGTTATAATTGTATATACAATCATAGCCCACCGCATGTTTCGTGAACTTTAGAACATATTATAAAATAAGCAAAACCCCAAAATTACTCCTACAACAACTCAATCTTGGAGCACAAGCACATATTATATATATATGGTTATTCAATTTGGTCTTTGAACTTGTTTTTGACCATATTGTTCATTAAATATGAATTTTTGGCTCGTTATTAGATATTCTAATGATATATTACACTGGGAGTCTACCTCATGACATAATATCATAGTGCCACATCATCAAAAGAATTAAAATGAAGAAAAAAATTACAAAGTTTATGAACTAATATGAATCAATATAAAGTTTAGAAACATTAAAAATTGTCAAATTTTAACCACAAAGTTAAGGTGAGATGGTAAGTGTCTCTCCTACCTTAACCAATAGTTTTAAACGTCCTTGGCATGTAACAGTTTTAAACATGTGGCCAACGTCCAATGGCAGATGTAGTAAGGGGTTAGGGTGGGTACGTGCCCTCTTTGAAAATTTGTATTCCCTTTATTAGCTATCTATTTTATTGAGTGTGTCTATTCTGAGATCTTATTTGAGCCCACCCATATTAAAAAAATTACGTTGTTAATATATGTGTGCTCACTCTAAAAAAATTCTGAAGCAACTTCTATCAACGTCTACCCCTATATAATTCAACCGAACGCGGAAATTAGTTATTGCGCTAGCTCTGATAAATACATTAGAAATAAACAAATTATCAAATTTAGATACTAAAAATTATTTTATCTAATCATTATAATACGAAAACTTGGAGCTTTCAAATCAGATATTCGTTTACCACATCTTGGTTAAGGTTTCACATCATCGTAAATATTAATGTTTGAAATGATTATTACAAGGGTAGTGATATTTTAGTTCAGGAGTCAAGTTCCTCATTTCAAATGACATGTATGTTTTAACAGAAAACATAAAGCTCTGAATCACCAGATTATATCAGTTTGTTAGATTTTTTTAAAGCAAGTTAACTAAAATTCAGTTTTGCAACAATTTAATAACTGTTGTAGTAAAACTTACAAATTTAATGAAAATTCTCATATATACTAGAAAGAAAGCTAAAACGAAAAACAAAAAATATTATTAAAAAATTATAATATTTTGGGTTATGCGTGAGATAACATTTTAGGTTGCAATCGAAAATATTATCAAAATGTATAATATTTAGGTTGTGAAGATAACAATTTAAGTTGCGTGTTTTTAATTTTTATGTTGCAACATAAAATGTTAGCCAAACCAACTTAAAATGTTATGTTCTATTTTAAATTAGTCGTTTTTAATTTATTTTAGACTGCCGCATAGTAGACTCACTCCGTTATTACTATTTGATATATTGTCGATAGGAACACAAAACTCAATAGAAGATTTAAGATAACGACATTTGTCTCTTGATACATATTTATAAATCTTTAAAATAAATGAATGGAACATATGTAATCTTAACATTGCTTGTGGATATTTTTTCTTATAATGATTTGGTACATAGACCGTCCAACTTTCTTACTTTCAAGTAGGGTTAACAAATAATAAGCTAACATACGTCATACTTGTTTGTTATTTTTTTTATTGATCAAAGGTATCTACCGTCAATAACGATGATTAATCTTC
Source organism: Hibiscus mutabilis (assembly GCA_019671005.1). Lineage (NCBI taxonomy): Eukaryota > Viridiplantae > Streptophyta > Magnoliopsida > Malvales > Malvaceae > Hibiscus > Hibiscus mutabilis. The sequence goes on from JAGYYJ010000743.1 coordinate 68,727, forward strand.
TCTCCGCGAGTGATCTCACTAAGAGGTAAACGGCTAGCTATGAAATATATATATCAGTTTCTTATTTTTACTTGTAGAGTTAAATAACTTTCGTACTAGTTTATCAAATAATATATATATATATTTATATAAGAAAAAAAAATTGATACACATGCCATGTAAACTTTAGTTTACACGCGTCTTTTAGTTTTATGGATTAGGGTTTTAGTTTAGGGGTTTAGGTTGTATGGTTTAGAATTTAAGGTTAGTGTTTAGAATGTAGTGTTTATGGTTTAAAATTTAGGGTTTAAGATTTTTAGAGTTAGGGTTAAAAATTTAGAATTTAGAGTTTAGCCTGTGTATAAAAGTTTTACCTATTTATATATATACAGTGTCAAACAATATAAACTTTACACACTGATACAAATTCTTTTACGATTAATATTTTGACAATTTAATCATTAAATTTTATGTTTTATTTATGTATATCATGTATGTCAAATTTAAGTATAAATTTATATATATAATTAAATTCAAAATTTACATACATAATAAGTACAAATTATATTAATAAATTTGACGACTTAAACGTATAAAATATATATATTCACATAATTTTACATAAATGGGTTGGGCATAAAATGTTTTGTCAAGGTTTGATCCATCAGTCCATTTCTAAAATGAAAAGCATTAAACAACAATGGTTGTCCCCATAATGATGTTTATGTTTCTATTGGAAGTGTGATTATTTGCTTGGTGGATATGGAGAAAATTGACTACTCACAGGTTGTCCCAATTATTTTGATTTGGGATTTCATAACACCAAACCCTAGAATATGTTCTTAAGCAATGTCGATTTCAAAATCACAAACAAAATTTTTCTTTTGTAGAATGAAAAACAATTTTAAATGAATTTGGATCATTTTTTTTTTATTTCGTTTTGTGGACCTCAATTGACTTGACATGTTCCATGTTTGTTTGTTTTTTACCAATGTTTCATGATTGTTTTTTAACGTTGTCTTCACCAGTTTTTGCATTGTTTAATCATGAAAACAATTTTTTGGTATTGTATGGACCATTTGGTTACATCGGAATGAAGTCATTTTTAATGGAAAACAGTGTGATGCTGATCGTTCCCCTGAGTTGGCGTTACTAAGGATAGGTCATTGGTGCAAAAGCAAATGGCCGCTTTTACTTGGTGCCCTTCAGCATGCTCCATCACTTCAGCCGCTGCTCGTAGGCCCAGTTTGGCTCCTGAATTGCTCCTACGGCTGGTTGTTTAAAGTTCAATGTGGATGCAGCGGTCAGAGGTAGTTTCGGTGAAGCCGGGATTAGAGGGATCCTTAGAGACCACAGAGGCAAAGTACTAATACGTTTCTCTGCTTCCATTGGCTCATCTGATCCCACGGATGCAGAGCTGGCAGCAATCCAGAAATCCTGTCAGGTTTTTCTTTCTTCTCCCTGGTTTAATAAGACCAAACTGATTATTGAACCGGATAGCCTATTAGCTGTGAACTGGATTGATAATCCTAGACTTTCCCCTTCTTGTTTTGCTGAAACTGTATTGTGTTGTAACTCGTATTGCATGAACTACGAGTGGAATTTTTTTTTTTGCTTTTAGAGAAAGAAGTTGTGCAGCCCATCAACTAGCTCAAGAGGGCGTCGGGAGAATTCAAGAATTGTTGCAAATTGTTGCCTAAGGATGGAGATTGCCAGATTGTTTTGCTTGTAGAAGGTACCCCTGTGCAGGTTCATTTGGTTAGCATGGGACTGCTGCAGCCATGTCTAAGTGTACAGGACTGGGTTGCCAGAGTGGTTGGTTTGCTTCTGTATGTTGTGGAAGAATATCTCGGGTGTTTTGCTTAAAGGCTTTGGATTGTAATTTAGTTTACCGGCCTGTACTCATGGCTGCAGGATGAGTGCTCTTTATTTGGCAGCGAAACAGTGTTATTTGTTGTGTGTTTTTCTTTCCGGTGTTGGTTCTGTGATAGTGTTTTTGCTTTTGTTAATGATGCCAATATGAGATATTCTTTTTCTTCCATTAGGTTGTAAGGAAATTTTTTAACGAGATTTCTGTGGTATCGTGCTCCGATTATTTTGGCAATAAAATCTAGCCCTTCTAGTTCTCTGTTTTTAAAAAAAATCATGAAAAACAACATTGTTCCATGTGTGATGCTTTGGGCTCGAGTTTGGGTATGACTCATAAATACGCCCAAATTTACTATGTTCTTGGAGCCCAGTGGTAGCACGAGGACAAATTCAAATTGCTAATTGATTGCTGAGTATATGATGCGGTATGTAATTTTATATGGGTTGAGGGTACAAATGGAACATGATGGTTTGTGTGTTTTAGACGATTTTTTTTTAAATTTAGGTGAATCGTGGTCAATGGTGATTGTAGAGAGAATGAAATTTTGTGTTCTGGTTTTAAATTATCAGATTTATTCCATAATCAAAACTTCGGAGAATATAATTTGAGTAATTATTTTATGCACGGGTGGTGAAAATAAATATTTTTACAAGTGTTTTAGTTTTAGGGTTCAAGATTCATTTTAGGGTTTAGGGGCTTAGAATTTAAGAGATGTGGTTAGAATTTAGGGTTTATGAGTTAAAACCTAAATCCCTAGCGTATTACCTTAAAACTTAAAACATAAATTTTAATCTAAAATCTTAAATTCTAAACTAAATTCCTAAACCCTAAAACTAATGCATTTGTGAGAACTTTTTGTTTTCACTGTCGATGCATGAATTATTTTTCCTATAAGGCTATACTTCAACATAGGGATGTCAATTGGGCGGGAAGGGTGCGAAGATTATTCTTCTCACACCCATCCCCATCAAGAGTTTTCATCTCCATCCCCGCCCCACGACCCGCTGCAAATATAAAATTTAAAACCATCTTTGCCTCGCAACCCGCAAAACTAAAACTATCCCTGCCCCATCACCTAACTGGTTCCTAAGACCCACCTAATTCCCTCTTTACCCGCCTCATGACCCGTTTATATAATATATTTATAAATATTAATAAAAAATATATAAAATCATATTTATTATGAAAAGTGTATGAAATATCCGTCATTCGAACTTCCACACACATGTGACATTATTTTAACTGTTACCATTTTAAAAAAAATAATAATATACGAAATTAATTTTGTACAACAAAAAAAATTGGCCTAGAAAAATACTACAGTCTATTGTAAAGGACTGAAAATATCACAAATAACATATAAAATAACATTTCAATTGATGTAACAAATAAACAACATAGAAAGAACAAAAAAATAACAATAAAAAATCTTTAAAAAATAAAAATAGATATCAATAAAATCTAAATAACATACAATATTAAGAAAATAAAATTAAAAAAAGTAGAAGAGTAACATACTTATGTTTAGGACTGAAGAGAAAAAAACAAACCTTAAAAAAATCTTAACGACAGACAACAATAAAGAAGAAACCAATAAACATAAATGTTATATATATAACAACAGACAACAGTAGAAAAGAAACCAATAAACATAAATGTTATATATATTTCAAGAGAAATTGATATGAATTATCTAAATTTAACTATTATTCAAACTAATATTTTAAAAAATATTTATATATTTGATCTGATTAATCCCAATCTCAAACTCAATTGTATATATATATTGAACTTTTCATTAATATCCTAAGACATATGAATTACCTTAAATTTGAGTATGATCCAAGCTGATATTATATTTTAAATAATATTTATAATAACATATTATAAGATTTGTAGGGGCGGATAGGAATGATGCGAATACAAAGAAATATTCACGCCTTTTTTACCATCCACTGCGAATATAATTTTTATCTTTATCTCCGTCCCACAACCCGTAAAATTTGTAAAACTCATCCCATTGACATCCCTACTTCAACGACTTATTCATATTCAACTGTTAAATTATTATATTATATATTATTTTTTAAAATATTAAGGCATTTGATCGTAATTTCCCACTTTGGAACAATCTTCCGATCTATATGTATTTGCAGTTTTCACGTCAAAGAAAACTGAGTTCTATAACTTAATTAAACCTTACAAAATATTATATCCTGAAAATAGGAGAATGGATTACCAACATTCGAATTTTAGATTGAACAGAGTAATTTTCTGGAGAAAAGAATTCAAATCCTAAATATGATGATATATAAAGTTTTCCTAATTACATATGCAACAAAAAAAAAAACTATACAAATGCTATGTTTTAACAGTAATTGTAAATTCTATCTGTTCATACTAACAAAGGCGTCCTATGACAGAGATACAGTTTGCTTTTTTTGTTACATAAGCCCCCCAATAAACCACCTTTAATTCCACCAGAATGTCAGCCATATTCCTGGAAATTGAAAACCAGAATTTCTGAATTCTGGTGTTTCAATGGCTTCCGGACATGACCAGTTTAGCATTTCAGGACCCACATACCTAACCAGGATTGACTGGACAAATGCTCATCACAGGAGATCGGTGGCCGCCAGTTTAGTCAAGGGTGTCTACATGTTGGAAGGTGACCGGCAGGACCAACGTCGAGGTCCCGAGTGTTTGGCTCCACCGTGGTGGGAGTTTTTCCAGTTCAAGTATGTAGCCCCCCTAATTGAAAGCGGCCAATGTATCTTCGGTGCCATTTTTGAATACAAACCTTGGGATTATTCATATCATTACAACATTCATGAAAGCCCTCGCTACGTAATCGCCTTCCGAGGCACGTTGCTCAAACTTGGATCACTTGCCAGAGATATTCAGTTGGATATTGACATTATCCGAAACGGTCTCGATCGGACGGCCCGATCCGCGGTCGCCATTAGTACCGTGCGAGACACAATAGCTATGGCGGGGATTTCGAAAGTGTGGCTGACCGGTCATTCGCAAGGGGCATCCATCGCAATGCTGGCCGGGAAAACGATGGCGAAATCCGGGGTATTCTTGGAGTCTCTCCTCTTCAATCCGCCTTATGTATCGGCCCCGATCGAGAGAATCGGAGACGAGACATTGAAACACGGGATCCGATTCGCGGGAACGATAATCAAAGCCGGGCTGGCTTTCGCCAATTCGAAGAACGATAGAAACAAGGATTCAAATTCTGGAAACGGAAACAGGGATACATTTGCTGCAATGTCGGGCTGGATTCCGTGCTTGTTTGTGAACCCGGAAGACCCCATATGCTCGGAATATATAGGTTATTTCGAGCGTAGGAGAAAACTGGAATCCTTTGGATTTGCAGCCAAGTCCATTGCGAGGAAAACGAGCCAAACTTCACTAGGAAATCTGGTTTTGAATGCTGTGGGAGCGCAAGGTGTTGAATCTTCTGAACCACTTCATCTTCTTCCTTCGGCAAATCTGACTGTGAATTTAAGCCCTTCACAAGATTTCAAACAAGCGCATGGGCTTTGCCAATGGTGGAGGCCTGACCTCAAGTTGAAATGCGACGTTTATAAGTATAATTAGTTTGTGGTTTTCATGATCAAAGTCAAAAGAAACAATAAAATACACCGCAAGTCAATTAGTTACGATAACAAATATGTCACTCTTTTTCCTACTAAAAAAAATATCACTTTTTTCATAAACGTAATGCAGCGATCATTTTTTAAAATCCAATTTTTGAAAGTCGCTAAAAAGGAATCTGTATTTTTTGAAAAATTTCTTTTAGAATTTTCTTGAAGAATTTGAAGAAAATTGAGAATTTTTTTGGGGATTTTGAAAATTGGGGAATTTTGTTTTGAAAATTTGATTTTTTTTGTTTGAAAAATTAAGACTGGGGTATTTTGAAAATAAAATATAGAGTCGCCACCGGTCGTTTTGAATGGGGTAGACCGGACACCAAAATGAAACCATAGATTTTTTAAAAAAAACGGGTCCGGGAGCCGGTTCCGGATGTAGAAGGATTAATACCTCCGCACCGCCAAAAAAATTGGTACCTAGTCGAATACAGCTTGCCTTTGATTGGAAATTTGAGAGTTCAAATTTTAAATTAATTTAAAACCCGCTTAAAAATGCGAATAAATTTCCTGGCCACATTTACTATCGAATAAAAGGGCATCACATTAACAGTTTATATAGTCAAATGTAAGAGAACAATAAAACAAAGCAGGAATATATATACAAAATGAAAGAAAAAACATAAACGGAAATTAAAATGTCTGGAAGAGGACCGAATCGAACATAAATAAATAAATGCTAAAATTAAATATCCAGAAAAGAATCGGATCGAATATAAAAAAGCAGAAATAATATATCCGGAAAAGGACCGGATCGAATATAAAAGAAAATTGAAGGAATTTAAAAATCCGAAAAGGACCGGATTGAATAAAAAGCGAAAATTAAATGCGATAAATTAAATGCTGGAATGTAAAAATGGCAAGAAATTAAAAATGCGGAAAAATAAATGTTAGAAGTTAGCTGCTAGTAAATTAGATTTAATGTGCCATGAATAATACAGATTATTCCCAGTTGCAAGTCACCGTAAGGCCAATTCGAACACTAAATAAATGAAAAAAAATAATAGACATATGTAAATATTGTAATATACTAATAATATAATATGAATAATATATATATATATAACATGTATGATATAAATATTAGATAAATATACATAATACATGATATATAATATAAATTATAGTATGAGATATATATATATATATATATACTACGTAACTTATATATAATATATTAATTAAAGACGTAACAATAGGTATAATATAGAGTAGTAATGTATGGGACTAAAATGAAAAAAACAAACAAAAAAACTTAAATAAAAGAAAAAGGAAAACAAGGGAGCTTGAAGGGTGATTAGCCCTAAAAAACATAAGAAACGCTTTATAATTACGCAGAATGAAATTGAAAACAGACGGCTTATTTTTCAGTTTAGTTTCATCGAATCAACTCAGAAAAAAAAAACCACTTTAACCCCAAACGACTGCACCAAGCAAACGGGCCGATCATCGGCGGCCACCTCGAGCCGGTCGTGGCGATGTCCAAGGACACCGGCGCACAACGGTTTCGAACTCGTCGTCAGGTAACTTCGAAACCTTTCCCCCCTTTTTGATTTTCGACTAAAGATCTGAATCCAAAACAAAACCTAAACTTTTATTTCGAAAAAAACCTTTAATTTTTATCTTCAAAAATCTCTTTTTGATTTAGAAATAGAATCCTAAAAAAGCAGATTCGAACATTAATATAAACCCTAAAAAACTTTCGATTTTGGATTTAGACTAGATTTTTTTTGAAATTTTCGAACCCTTTTTGTTTTAAAAAAACAATTTTTTGTTTTGAAACAGAAGAACACATTTTTTTGAGTTTGATTTAAGATTCGTAAGAAGGAACAAAGACAAAACTCCCATTTTTTTGAATTTTTACTGGAAATAAGATTTTGAAGAAAAAAAAACCCTTTTTACTCTGGTTTTAGATCTGAAACAAAAAAATCAGTGTTTATTTTTAAAACCTAAAAACTTTTTTTTAATTTTTTTCAGAAAACATAAACTCTAATTCTATGCCAAATTGAAAGAAAAAAGAATACCTTAAAACTGTTTTTTTTGTATTGACCGTTAATCCCCCCCTTTTACAGTTGTTTGTTTGGCCTTTATAGCCATTTGATTTACATTAAATTGAAAAATGAAAAATAAAATCCTAAATTTTCTATTGGATGCTTGCTGGAAATTTTGAATCCTGTTCTTTGTTGTCCTCTTGTGCAGATGGCAGAATGAGAGAAATGAGGACCCCTGGCTACTGTTGGTTGCTGTTGAGAGGACCATAGAGATGCAGAGGTGCGAGGGGAGTGAACCGAGATACATTTTCAGCTTGGAGACGAAGGCTCGATGAGGGAGCAGTCAAGACGTTGGCATCTCGGTTGGAGGACCATGGGTTTGCTCGGTTCGGGACCATGGTGTGGGCGCCAGGGACTTGGCTGGAGTGAATATTGGTATTGGGTTAGTTGGGCTCGGTTCAAGGGTAGAAGATATGTAATTGGCTAGTGTTTGTGGTTTGGGTCCTATTGTAGGAATATTTGGATCTGTATTTGGACATTAAAAATGGACTTTAATTTTATATCTTGGGATTTATTTACTAATATATAATATTTTATTTTTAATCTGTTCTTGTTTAATAAAAATTATAATAATATTAATGATACTAATAATAATAATAACAAAGAAATAACAAACTGAAATCGATATAACCATCATAATACGTATTAATAAGTAATAGTAAAATAATATAATATATTAACATAAGGCGATAATGATAATAATGTAATTGCAATGTGATAATAATAATGTAATAGTATTAACATAGTAATAAATATAACTAAAAAAGCTACTAATAAATATTAACTAAAGATGCAATTTTTTAAAATTTTTTTAATTTTTGAAAAAAAATTTAATAACATTAATAATTAGCAACTATAATAGATATATAAGCCCAAGTTAGAAAAATAAAGCCCGGACAAAATTAGTGATTACATGTAATAGCCTAGTCACTTAATTATACGCTTATGAATAAATATGTCAATTAAAATATTGTAATAAACAAGTCATTCTGTCATTAAAATTGAAACGAGGGTTCAATATAGTGACAATTTTAGTCTCTGAAACTTATATATCCTATTAATTTGATCTTAATTCGAAATAGTTTAATAATTTAACTTCATATTTAAAAATATCGACACAGCATCATCTTGACACACCCTTTGATCACTTACCACAATCCATGTTATTGTTCAGTCACTTTACTACTGGACAATTGACGAACTAATGGAACAAAATCATTATGACATTAACGTCGCTTGCTAGTAGACACAATCACTTCACTAGTGAGAATTTTAAATATAAATAGTTATATTTATTGAATTATGTCTAATTAGGACCAAATAATAGAATGCATCATTTTTAAGGACTAAAATTGTTATTATACTAAAAGTTTGTTTCCATTTACTGACAAAGTGACTTGTTGTCAAAAAATTTTAATTGAGTGATATTTGTTCCTAAACCCATAATTGAGTGACTGAATTGTTAATTTTAAGAGGAGAGTGACTTATTTGCTACTAAACCTATAATTAAGTGACCTCTAGTGTAATTTATCCAAGAAACATTTATTTCAATTTGTTAATACACGTTTCAGTCAAATATAGGAGTACATTTCGGGATGTAGATAAAGGAGAGAAGAATTTTGCTATGTAAGCACCACACGATTCACATGTTTTTTTTTTTTGTAAAGAAAAGGAGCAAAGACTTCATTCTTGCAATCAGTGTTGTAACAACACAAAGAAATGGATCCTAAACTGTATCAATCTGTAATAAAAGGTGACATAGCGTCCATGAAGGAATTAACAACTCCGGACTCAACACTTCCTTTCCCGGTCACGCTGACGGCGATGGAGGACAACATTCTTCATGTTGCAGCCAAGTATGCCGCTAACCAAATCGCACAAGAGATCGTTAAATTGCCGCGATCAGAGCAACTTGTGAATCAAAGAACTCAAAAGGCGACACTCCACTGCATGTTGCAGCAAAGATGGGGAATTTAAAAACATGTCAAGTGCTCCTAAACTTTGCGAATAGCAGGAGCCGAGAAATCGAGGCAGGAGAAAAGATGATAAGGATGGTGAATTCGAACAAGGACACTGCACTTCATGATGCTGTAAGAAATGGTTACCATCAGATTGCGGAATTGTTGATCGAGGAAGATCCGAACTGTTCTAACAAATGATGCTGGAGAGTCCCCACTCTTTATCGCTGTCGATAAACGACATGTCGAAATTACTCAACATATCTTGGATGTTGCTGCGGATTTCTCCATTAAAGGTAGGAACAATATGAATGTCTAACATGTTGCTGTTATTCGGTCAAAGCATGAAGGTAACCTCGCATTTCCACTATTAAATTTCACGTAGCGGTCGCCTACTAAGGTATAAGAAACCTTGTTTCGGCAGCCAAGTTAATTGTTATCTTTTTCTAGTTATCACATTTGTCGATTATCTCTGGGAGATTGTGACTTCTCGAAGGGTATTGACTGAATCATCAATTAAATATGGGCTCAAGGCAGTTTCCGTTCTAGTGTGCGGTATTCGTAACATCTGGGCTGCCAGCAACAACCTCGATAACAAAAGTAAATTCATTTCTTCTAGTCTTTTGATATCCATTTTCAATTTTCTTCTTTAGCATGTTGAATTAACCTTTCCTTCTTGGCCTAGATCTTGTTGAACGATTGGTGTCGGCCGGAAAAAACTGATCAGCACTCTCGGAAACAGATGCGAGCGGATGGACTCCTCTGCACTATGCAGTACACTATGGTGCCTTGGACATTTTATTTCTGAATTTGCAGAAGTGGATCACACTGAATGCTGCAATCAATAGTGGCCTAGAAAGTTTGGAACTTGCAATCAATAAGAATGGTAGAAAAAGAAGGCCAACACGAAACAAAGAAAAAGATACCAAACAAAACAACCAGAGACGAAATTCGAGCCTGCAATCGACGCTGAAGTCGTAGGCGGACAAGGATATAACTCTTTATTCATAATAGATATATATCTGACCAGAGTATATTTACCTTTTCTCTTTCATTTTTTATGCATTTAAAAAAATTTAAAATCGACTGACGGTCGGTCTAAGTGGTAAACAACTTAGTATCACTTAAGTAGGTTTCGAGTCTGAGTCTTTCGTACGCAAAAAATCTCTGTTGGAAGACTCACTCACTAATATCAAGTGTGCGTCGTGGATCGTTCCAAATTAGTTAGGAAAAATCGGGAGGAAAAAATCTAAAATCATATTTTTATGTTACAATTTGAATAAATTTTGATTTTACATGTACTTAATAATAATCCAAATCCTTTAACTAATGACTACTTGACTTAAATATATATTTTCGTTAAAAAATCCAAATACCATCAGTTTTAAATAAAATTAAAATATTATATATATATATATATTTATATTGGTTTCTGTTGACTAATTCTCTTTACCGATTCAAATAATAATAAACAATTTCACATATTATATCATTTTTTTTACAATATATTATATCATCTTATTTAAACAAGAGGTTCTTGTTCCAATAATTTAATTTAAAAAAATAGAGACTTAACTATAAAATAAGTGCTTAAATTATACTCATCTTTTGAGATAGGTGTTTAAAGCTTTTATGGTATAAATAAGTATTTAGTCTTTTTTCTGACCAAAGTACGTGTTTTAAATGACTTTAAAATAAATTAAAAATAAAATTTCAGGCATTTAATTTTAATAAAAAATACTTTAGACGTCTATTTTAAAAAATATACATAATTTAGACACTTATATTTAAGATAAAAATAGATTTAAAAGCATTACCAAGCATGCCACGTCCTATTACCAGACTAGTATGAATTGCCGAGTCTAACAAATCACATGAAAATAGACTAATTCAACTTCGATTCACATCTAAATAAAACTTTATTTAGACTTGGTAATATATTAGTACTATTTATTTTATTTTACTTTATTAATCAGCGTTTAAAGTCCGTGACTTTCCCGCGGCTTTTTAACCAGTCAAACCATCTTCATATATAAATCTATGAACCCTGACACCAAACTTTCATACCAAAACCAAATTTATTTATTTTTTCTTTTCATAAATACCAAAAGATATGGCTTCTTCTAGAGATAATGATAAGTTCACTGTTACATTCATTTCCGCCATTGTTTTGCTGCTGAGCTTTCACCATGTTTTGGCCGCCAGGCCTCTAGAGGATGTGCCCTCGTTCAACGAGAATCTTATACTTCAATCTCTTCAAAGGGGTCCGGTGCCGCCGTCGGCCGGGAATCCCTGCACCAATATACCTGGACGTAACAGCGGACGGTGCATGCTAACTGAAATGAACACCGTTGGTAGTGGCGGCGTCGCTGCTTTTCATGCTGCACCACCGGCGTTTCCCGACTTCGTTGCGAAATCTGCTTCAGCATCGGCCTGTAGTAATGGAACTGATCAACAATAAGATTTTTTTTGTTCAGTAGCTTTGACTTTTCTTATGTAATGTATTATATAACTTACAACCTCAACCAGAGGCCGTAACAATTCATTGCAAAAAGGGGGAAAAATGCAATTGTTGTAAAAAAACATCAAATGTAATGACGATCAATTCATTAACTGATATTATTTTTTTTCTTGTATTATTAACAACAGAGATGAGTCGAAGGCGAAGGGTATTAGGGAGAAGTCGTAATCCTTGAAAATTTTAAAGTTTTATATATTTTAAAAAATATATATATTTTATATTTTTTAATCAACAAGTATAAATGACGAAGGGAATCATAAAAATCACTATTGATAATCTAACTCCTTAATTTTCAAATTTCTATATTATTTTACTAAGTATAAAAAATAACACTCCTAACATAAATTTATACATCTGTCATTGACTAAAAGATTATATATATTAAGTAATGTAATCTGAATTAAGAATATATAGTATTTATGTATGGTATTATTTAATATATTTAATTTAGAAAACCTTAATTATTAATTAAATAAATTATAAAAAAAAGGTTTATGAATTCCCAGCGACAGCGTTAGCGGGGAAGCGAACGCTAGTGTTTTTTTGTTCAAGGAAACTTTGATCAAGCCGTATTTTTTTTTTCTTTTTTCAATACTAGAAAAACTCCTTCCATACTTTCTTTCGCGAATTAAAAATAATTCTACGGTAAAAGTAAAAATTGCTGGTACTTTCACACGAAGTTACTGATATTACATGGCGACTTCAGTACAATTTTTTTTTGTCACATATAAAGAAAAGTCGTCTTTTTTTTTCTGACAATTTCAGGCCTTCAAAAACAGATTCATTCATAAAAATAACATGACATTTAAAAATGGCCACGTAATACTTTTCTGATAGGTATTATACGACTATTTCTAGTGTTCTACGTCATTTTTGTAAATAAATTTAACGGAAAAGATGGAAATTGGCAATGGAGGACATGCTTCATGCTATATCTTTTTATTCTTACTGGTCTTAAACCTGTAATCTAAGGAAAAAATAAATGAAATAAGAAAAATAATCTAGATATTATTGACAATTAAAATATTATTTTTAATTTATATCTATTCAGTGTTTGATTCTTATAAATTTTAAATGATATTCTTCATTCTTAAACATATTTTTTAACGTTAGTATCATTACCCGCTAATATACGTTTTTTAAGAGTAATTTCATATCAAAATCAAGTCATTTCATAGAAGAATTATAAACAGTGTGACTAAACTACGATACATTTTTTTTTATTTTTGGATTAGTTAGATTTTTATGACCCAACATAACAGGCCAGATTTACTGCTGCAACACCCCGTAAACAGCCTTAACAATCTTTATGATGCAGCTAAGGAGAGCATTTCCTTTCGCTCTGTTATCACCTGCAAACTTTTATCTTATGGATAAACATCAGTGACCACTTGTTGATTACCTGCGGTTTGTGGGCATATCCAGCTCAAGGGACGATCACCAGCGACCACGTGTTGGCATATGTGGTTTTATTTTGTGACTATTTTGTGACAAAATCATTCTAAAACATTACTTCTTAAGACGTCCAATCACAATGTCACGATAACTTTTTATCGACATATGTCCAAATCACTGTAAATAGTCATGTAATAAAGAGAAACGACACGTCACTCTTATCATGTACCAGAAAATTAGACCCAAAGTATACCAGAACCACCTTTGACCATCAGAATCACCGTCCGTCCACCATCAACCGTCGTTCCCTCTACTAGTCAACCCACTCTATCACAAAATCAATAAAGCTCATGTTGCCCACTGCATGTTTCTCTCTGAATATTACACAATCGCATCACAGAGGTCAAGTAGCAACTAGTGTTCGTAAATCTGATAATTTTAAATAGATACGGTAAAGTAATATCAAAATCTTAAAAAAATAATTAACATTTTAAAAGAAACAAGTATAGATAATTACAAGCAGACTGGCATGGCAGCAAGAACAGACAGACATGTAAAGAGCGGTAAGAAAAAGATGGAGATGGAAAATCAATGGGCACCCTAACCACCCATCATGTTAGGCCATCTGGGGGCACCCCCTTAATTTCCTTTTGTAAGTACATATTTTAGAGTAATTTTATACATGTTTACAGACCCGTGTGCTTCATCTGCGTAGAGGACTATAGGGTTCCAAAAAATGAAGAGAACAGGCAACCCAGAAAACAAAGGCGAGCAATAATTGTTAACGGGGTTTGGTGGCCCACAAACAGCTCAAGTGTTTTCAGTTCACACCCCACCACACAACTTTATGTTTTGTACAATACGAAGCAAATGTTAGGCTGTGGTTGGTGTCCGTGATAAGAATGTGGGTCACCTCACTTTGACCTTATAATAATGGACTGACATCAAAGTTGTTGCTTACCAGAACCCACGTGACCCTTTCACCCCTCCATTTTCACTCCTCCCAATAATTTTCCCGACTCATGTATTAGGCAAAATAATGGAAAAGAAAGATACATGAATTTATTAAATATTTAATTAAATAATTAATAATTTTTAGAGTAAATTTTTAGAGTAAGTGATTAAATTTTTTTATTGATATTTTTTATTGCTTTTAGATTATAATTTTTAAATTCATTAAGAGTAAATTTTCTCTTTCTCTTAAGTAAAAATTGTTCAAAAAAATATTTAATCAAATAAAAGCTGAACTAAAGAATAATATATTTGTGTTTTTAAAAATTTTTGTTTAAAAATAATAATTTAGGTCCTTATAAGTTTAAATATTAGAATGTTTAATTTTTTTTTCTTTTGAATTTTGAGTTTAAATACTTAACAAGTCGTTTTATTTTTTATTTAATATTTTAATCCTTCCCAATGTTCAATCCCGACTCCGTCCCTAGTATAAGGCACGATGGGTTGTAAACAAATTCATTTTTTATGAAACTCGACTTTTGTTCCCAAAGAGTTATATTGATCTAGATGAACAGCTCTGAAAAAATTAATGTTACGATTAAATTATGTTCGTCGGGATGATAACAAGGTGACCGATATTCTTGCCAAAATAATCTCGTCGGACGAGCTCGAAATCATTTGGTTTTCTCGACCTCCAGGAGGTTAGAACATTGTTGCTAGAGAATATGCCTAGTTGATTGCCATGGAAGCATTAGAAGCTTAGTTATTTTATCCTTGTTTACATTTCTTTGTTGGTTGGGTTTTCCCTGAAGTATGGACTTTTAATTATTGCCGTGTGTAATTTTTTTCTTTAATTGAGTTTAAAAATATTTTTAATCAGATATATAAAAGTAATTTTTTTATTTTAAAAAAAATTGTAAGAGGTTGTCCACCCTAGAAAGAGTGCACGCGCACAAAATTGAAGGAGAAGCGAGTGGTGATTTCAAGAACTGAGGAGCATGGAATGTCTTATTTTTTTTCTTCTGGAAACGTCATTTTCAAAATACATACAATAAAAGAAGGAAAATACTTTAATATATAAATTTGTATAAATTTTAAGCATTTTAATCTTAAATTTTAGAGATTTAGGTTAAGGTTTACGGATTTAGGTTGTAAAGGAATTTAGGTTGTAAAGTGTAAAGTGTAAAATTTAAAATTTCTTATTAAAATGTAGAGTTTAAGATTTAAGGTTTAGATTTTAGGGTGTTAAGGTTAAGAATCTAAGTTTTAAATTTTTTAATTTAAATATAAAGGGTTGTATAATTTTTTTATACAGCTTGTATATCAAAATATAACCATAAAATAAAGGAAAATTTTATTACGCTTGATGAGCACTGCTGAACATCACTAACGAGAACACCGCTGAACATTATTAAATTAATTAATAAAAATTAAAAATCTCAATGACTAAATATATAATTATAAATTATTTAAAATAAAATATTAATTAAATTATTTTCTATATATATAATTTTTGTTAATCTTTTTTAAAAATAATTGGATCAAATACTAAACCCTAAATCTTAAACCATAATCCCAATCCCTAAACTATAAACACTAAACCCTAAAGCCTAAATCCAATATTCAAATTTAGGGTTTAAGCTCTATAATTTAGAGTTTATGGTTTAATGTTTTGGGTTTAGGGTTTAGGTTTATGGTTTCGGGTTTTGGATTTTAGGTTTATGATTTATGGTTTTGGGTTTAGGGTTTAAAATTTAGGGTTTAAGGTTTTTATTTTTTTTAATTTGACTAAGTTTGGTACTTGATCTAATTATTTAAAAATAAAAATATTATATATATAGAAAATAATTTAATTAATATTTTATTTTAAATAATTTATAATTATATATTTAAATAATTTATAACTATATGTTAAATCTTTTAAAATTTTAATCTTAGTTAATTAATTTAAAAATATTTATTATTAATAGTGTTCAGTTGTGCTTGTCGGATGTGATAACTTTATTTAAAAGAAATAAGGAAGTAAAATAATTTCTAGTTTGGAAACCAAAGTGGTTTAAAAACCAACGGAGACATGTCCGAATGTAATGTAATAAAAAATGAAAATAACCTTTTTCCTTTTTTTCTAGGACTCCGAATTTACTGCCTGCAGCTGCAAGGACCTCTGCTTTTCCACCGGTCCTTTGCTTTCACGGCTCTGTCAATTTTCTCAACTTTACTAAATTTTGATATTCCATATATTCTTCTTCATCATATTTAATTTAAATTAATTATTTTTGACGTAATTATTCTTTTATAGAGTCGGCTACTTTGATTAAAATAAAAATATTTAAAATTATAATGACAGTTTTTTTTTATCATTTTTATAATGAGAATTTGTAATTATAATAGTAAATTAAACATATAATTTGATCATTTTTTTTTAGTTATTGACACAATAAACTAGCCAGTTGAGATCATACAAGAAAAATGTTAAAAATTTAACCAGAACTCTAGAAGATTGGAACATAATATAGATACGAACAAATCTTACTGTGTCGATAAGCGAACTACGAAAGGGGATCAAACTATTGAAAGCGAACTCTAGAAAATTATTCACGAACGCGAACTACATATCCAAATCTAATCCGAGAGTCCAAAGCAGAGAAGATCAACAAGATAACCAAATAAGCGCTATCAGATATTGCAAAGATTCATTAATACTAATCTGAATCAAATATCGCAAAGATTCATTACATGGATGATCCTCTCAGTTCAATTGCTTTATTCATCTACAACGTCAATATTTAAACTTTTAACTTTGTTGAAAGGATCTAATAACTTATTGGACTAGATAAAAAAATAAAAGGCTTTATAAGATGTTGAAAAAATGGTTGAAATGTAGCGCAAACCAATTATTTACTTGTCTAAGGATATATTTAGTGTACGTTGAGAAATTGTCATCTTTTCGACGATTTTAAAAAAGTCTTTTTTTTTTAAATAATTTTAAGAGAAAAAATTATAAAAAGTCTTTGTACTTTCAGTCGACCATATAGTATCTTTTTACTTTTATAGTACTGTAGATTCATCCTTAATTCAATGAATAATTATTAAAATATGATCATTTAATTTTTTTTCAAATACATTATTGGAGAAAATTTCTCAAAATAAGTTTAAATGTTTACTTTTATTTTTATATCACAAGACCCTCTCTTCTTGCCTCAATGGTCCCCTCCCTCTGCAGACAGAGAAAGAGACAGGTTGCAAACAATGAAACCTCAAAATATCCAAACCTTTTTTTCTTAGTCGACAGAGAGAGTAAAGAGAAGCTCTTTTTCTTCATTAGTTATTGTTTGATCTATGTCCCCTGTTCTCTCTCGTTCTGTCATTGTAACTGAGAAAGAAAAGTGAAGAAACACAGGAAAAAAAACCCAAGTAAAAGGGTAAGTATCTCAATTTGTCTTTCTTTTCCCTGTGGTTGTACTCTTTCAGCTCACCGTGCTCTGGACTGAGATTGTTTTTTATTTGTGTTTGGATATAAAGAAAGAAAATGCAGCAGCACCTGATGCAGATGCAGCCCTTGGTTCCAGCTTGTTATCCCAACAATGTCACTACTGATCATATTCAACAGGTCCTCCCTTTTTTCTCTTTTTTTTTTGATATGTCTGTATGTAATATGTGTGTATGGCATGGAGTTTTTTTTCTTCTCACTTTAATGCTTGCAGTATCTGGACCAGAACAAGTCGTTGATCTTAAAGATTGTTGAGAGCCAGAATTCTGGGAAACTGAATGAATGTGCTGAGTAAGTGCTGGTTTTCAGTCTCTGATGTCTACCAAACTTGGGGTTTTGGGTACATTTTTGTTCACTTGGCTTGCAATATCTGCAGGAATCAAGCAAGGCTGCAACAAAACCTCATGTATTTGGCTGCAATTGCGGATTCTCAACCGCCACCGCCGACTGTGCACGGTCAGGTACAACAAATGCCATTTCTCTGTCCCTCCGACATTGCATCTGCTAATTCAAGTAGTGGATATCCTGATTGTGTTTGTGGACTGCTTGTAGTTTCCTTCCGGTGGGATCATGCAGCCAGGAGGCGGACACTACATGCCACATCAACAAGCTCAACCGATGACGGCGCAATCGCTTATGGCGTCACGGGCCTCGGCGTTGTATGCTCAGCAACCATTTTCGGCCCTGCAACAACAACAACAGGCTATGCACAGTCAGGTAGGGTTGAGCTCTGGCGGAAGCACGGGCCTTAACATGCTGCAAAGTGAAGCTAGGTCTGCAGGTGGCAGTGGAGCACTGGCGGCCAGAGGGTTTCCGGATTTTGTTCGTGTCTCCTCTGTAGCAGGCATGCACGGTGGTGGCAGGGCAATGGCAGGCGGGAGCAAGCCAGATACTGGGAGTGCCGTCGGGTCACCTGAAGGCCGTGGAGGGAGCTCTGGAGGTCAGTGTGATGATGAGAATTGAGAGATGGTAATGGAGATCGAATGAAATACGAAAAACCAGACAATTTTTTGCTTATGGAACTTGTTCCCTGATGCAAAAGTTATTATTATTATTATTATTATTATTATTATTATTATTATTACTGCTGCTGCTTCTTCTTGCGTCCTCTCTTAGGACATGAGTTTTTGTTTATTTAAAGTGTTTTTTTCTTTTATTTCCAATTTAAATGATTTTAAAGATTTTAACATATTTTTTTTAGGACATGAATTCTAAAATCGTTAAGAACACTGTTATTTTTTCTAGAGTTCTCTCCTTTTTTTTCGGTAGATAAGATTAAAATTAAATTTAAGATTTATAAAAAAAATTCAACACATTCGTTGAATTAAACATTCAAATTAAGAATATAAATTAGTTTTACTTTCATTTTATTATAAATGATCGTCTCGTTGGACCTGTTAAATAGATAGTTGAATAAATTTAGGTTTTAAGGCTTTGTTTGATAAGGTAAAAAGAAAATTGGGATGATAAAAAATTAACAGAATGAAAAAATAAAAAAAATTAAAAAAATATATTTTTTTCTTTTTTTATTGGTGTATTTGGTAGAGAATAGAAAAATTGAAAGAAAATTGTATTCTATTTACATTAGTAGAGTTAAAAATTAAAAGAAATGAAAATCAAGCTTTGAAAAATTCATTCTTAATTTTTTTTCTATTTTAGGATAATTTGTTTTTACGCATGAACATAAAAAATCTTTCCTAACAGTTTTGAATTATGATTAATTTTTGGTCCAGGACAATTATGAGTAAATCATTTTGATTTATTATCCTATCCGTTTAATTATTTGAGTTTAACATATAAATTATTTTAAATTCATTTTATATTTTGTATCGTGCACAAATTTACTTTATATATTCTTATTTTCAATTTTGTTTTAATCAAAAGATAACTGTTTTAGTAAAATATAGAAACTACCTTGTAAAGGACAAAAGGTGACATATTTTTTGGTGACCCATGTTCAAAAAACAGTCTCTAATTGTTTGTGAGTTTATACATATATAAAATTAAACATAAATATTATATTATAATCATATTATGATGTTAAAAAGTATTATTCTTTTTAAATTAATTATTATATTAATAATCTGACACATATATTAAATTAATATTTTAAATGCATAAATTAATTAATTTTTAACTCCACTTAATTTTAAAACGAGTTAACTCTACTTTTAATTTAAATAAAATTAGGGTTGATTTAAAATTTCTAGCCCAACACCTGTATAGGGTTAAAGCCCAACAGCATTGGAAAGTGGAACAGTGTCCAACTGTACTCCACCCATGGTTGAAGAATATGTACTTCCTCCTTCTTATTTATTTTTTTTATTGTTAATTTTTTATAAAGTTTTAGAAAGAAAAAAATTGTATAAGGATGTGTAAGAAAGGTGATGTAAAATAATTGGAACGATAATTTTATCCTTAAAAAGTTGAATTTTGTTTTGTTGAAAAATTTAAAAAAAATAAAAAATAAAATGTGCTTTATAAAATGGGTTGATTTTTTCAATAAGATTTTTTAAGTGAACTATTTTAAAAAACAAAAGGAATATATTGAGGGGAGAATTGGTCTCAACCCGGAAAAACTTAACCGACACAATTGTCTACTGAAACAAAACATCGTCAATCCTGATGATAATGTCTTAACATTAACTCAGATCTTAGATTTATTCAAAACACAGGAGCTCCAGGCCAAGAAAAGCCAACTGCTGAAGCTTGAAGATAATGATGAGATATAAAGAGGTACTCAGTTTTGTTTACTTAAAAGCTTGTGGATTTTCTGGTTAGTGGTTGAATTCTCTATCTGTTTGTTGTTTTTCCCAAATGAAATACAAATGTTTAACACTTGTAGTTATGAATACTAAATACCCAGATTTTGGATTTAGGAAAAAGAAGCTAAGAAAGAAGCATTTAGGAAGTATCTTGAGTCCAGTGGAGTTGTTGATGCTCTCACCAAAGGTTTTTATTTTTATTTTCATTTTCTCTTGTTTTAACATGTTTCTTGATCTGGGTATTTGATTGTCTTTTCATTTCATTTCATTTTGTTTTTGTAGTTTTGGTCGCATTGTATGAACAAGACGAGAAGCCATCTTCAGCCCTTGAGTGAGTTCCAGAATTCAATCTTTCAATTTAGTTTTGGATGACATTTCTTCAAGTTTATATATATACATATATCCAGATCTGTGTTTCAAATTCAATTGACTAATTCCACCCAATTCAATTTCAGAATAGACTAGAAATATCCGAAACATATATGAGATGTTTTAATTTGTGTCCGATTCGGATCTAAAGAGATTAGTAACAATGCACATTGCTAGTTGATGTCTGCAAATGCTTGACCTTGTCAAGACTCTAGTGTGTTACCGGAGATGAAGTCTCGGTACATGACACTAGCTAATGGCTTAACTAAGTGTTACTGTGTTAATTATCTTGCATTGAGCAGCTTTTGGTTCGCAACCATTTATGTTTTCTGTAAAGGAATGTTGAGAGATAATTATTTGTTTTTTTTACATTATAGGTTTGTCCAACAAAAATTAGGGGGTCCAACGGCATCTGAATATGAAACGCTACAAGCTGAGATGTCAGATTTGCGAGCAAAGTATAATGAGCTATTGTGCAAGCATGAGGATGCATGCAAAGAGGTATGGTTTGATTTATTTGTATATATAATTGGGTTGCTTAAATTTATTTCTGCGAAGCAAGTTAACCTAATGGAGTTACACCATTGCATACATCGTTGACATAGCTTTGTTGACTGATATTAAGTTGCCACATCGGCATTTAGGAAAAAAACATATGACAGGATATGTGGTAACTTAGCATTTGTCAACCTACGATGTTATGTAACAATGCTAATCCATTGGAGTAACCTGTCGTCCGAATACAAGTTCAAGTATCATACCAAATTGTTAAACTGGTTTACAAGGGTCAATTATTAACCAAATATAAACGCATCTTTATTATTATTACTATAATTTTCACATACATCTTTTAGATGAAAATTCCACTTTGTCTTCGCTATTGAGTCATGGCACGGTGAATTCCTGATGGCGTCATTCGATTATGCTGAAAATGATACAAATCTCAAAGCATGTTGAATGTTACGTCTCTAAAGGATGATTGCATAAACATATTAGATTGATCCCTGTATTTATCCCGAAGCAATTTATGCATTCATCTCTCATGGCAATTTCTTATGCCATTACGAGTTTGTCCTGATGACAGCTTTTCTCACAGTTTTATCAGTTTAATTTGCACACCGTAATTTTCTCCAAATTGAACTTTTATTGCGATTGTTTCTTCGGTGCAGTTAGTGGAGCATAAGAATCTGCATTCTTCAGTTTCGCCATCAACAAAGGAGACTATCGATGGCGAGCCATTGAAAGATGAGATCTAAGCATATTGAGGATTCATATTATGCAACACTGATGTGATATGAACCAGTTCAAGGTCTATAACCACTTTATATGGTAGTAATCTACGACTTCAAATGAATCATCGACTATATATCCGTTTATTTTTTGTTAATGTGTGTAAAATATTTGTTGATTTATACTTTGTTACTTGAATTCGGGTGTAAGTTTTAATATCGTCTAACACCGATATGAACCAATATTGATAGCACATCAGGGGTCAGTCTGAAACAATGCACTTGCCTTTTACTTGTGTTCGGATTTGCCTATCATAGTTTTTAGGCTTAAGGGTCATTTTTGTCTCTGTAGTAGTCTCAATTTATCTATTTCGTCCCTATGGTATTTTTGCATCAATTTAGCCCTTAAAGTAGTTGAATTGCATCACCGTTTGCCTCTTGACTGACGGAAGCCAACATTGATCGTTATAGTGCTAACATGGCATTCCACGTTCAAGGGCCAAATTAATTTTTTGATTGAGTACGAGGCAAAATTGATTTTTTCAGGCAAAAAAATATTAAAATAGCATAAAAATTAAAAAAATAAAAATATTTGTAATATTTATATAATATTAAAACATATAAAAATCTTCATAAAAAATTTAGACGATTTTAGTTTTCTTTCTCTTTAAAGAATATAAAGAAAAAATAATCCTAAAATATAGTTAATGTGATTCTCTCACCCGAACAAATTTTTTTTTACCTTTTTTGTGCCTTTGTCTCTCAATACTAAAAAATTAAACTTTACACTCTAAGTCTAATTTCTAAATCACAGACCTTAAACCCTAAAATTTAAACCTTTTACTTGATTAAATTTATACAATACTTTTATGTTTTATAGTCACTTTATATTGATAAAAATTTTAATTAGGGTTTAGGATTTAAGGTTTGTAATTTAGAGTTTGAGATTTTTTAGGGTTTGAAATTTAAAAATTAAGATTAGAATGTTGAATTTATTTTCAAGTTTTGATTTTTGAATAGTTTATAATTTAATAACTTCTGATATTTTAATTTTATAATTTTTATTTATTTTAGATTTTTTTAATTTTTTTAGTCACATATTAATAAAATATTTTTAAATGTTTTATTAATTTTTACATCATTTTAGTATTTTAATATCTTCTTAAATTCATATTTTTCTAAAAATCAATTTTACCCGCGTGCTCAACTAGAAAAATAATTTTGCCCTCAGGCCAAAAAATCAATTTTGTCCCTTTTTCCACGTCATATTTACATATGGAATGCCACATCATCATACGTGGACCATCACGTCAACACCGTTGGCTGCCACGTCAGCACCGTTGACCTCCACAACAGTACTGTAACTATCAACGTTGGCTTCCGTAAGTCAAGAGGCAAACAATAATGCAATTCGACTATTTCAAAAGCTAAATTAATACGAAAATATTATATAGACGGAATCGATAGATTGAGACTACTACAAAAGCAAAAAATGACCCTTAAGCCTAGTTTTTATTTTTTATATTTCTAATATGAATCGATGGTTGAATAGGTGGGATCATTAGTTATTGATTTAATTGATTTGATTTGAGCGGCTCAACCGGTAAAATCACTGGTTCAACAATAATTAAGTAAAGAATAAAAAAAACAAATCCAACAATTTGAACCACTTGATTTTTTTATTCCATTCTTTGTTTTTTTTTAACAATTTGTATAATTTTTAGTTTATTCTACTGAACCAATTGATAGGAACATAAGTTCTTGTCTCCTTTCGGGTAAATTAAGACAAAAACGATAGTATTGGGGGAAAATGAAGTACTAAAATGAAAAATGTGTAAAAGTTGGGTGCAAAATGTGTAAAATGGGTATTGTGGTCAGTTTCGAAACACCCGAACCGACAAACAAAAATTGTTACTAAACAAAAAGTAATTTAAAACCCTAAAATCAAATCAAACTAATCCGTTTTATGTTTTTTGGAGATATATTTCAACAGTCAAACATCGAAGAAAAGTCAATCATCGTAACCCTACATCTACATCCGACGGCTCAAATTCCACGACCCCAAATTGAAAATCCCTAAAAAGAACCCCGAAACAGGAAAGGAATTATAAACAAAATTAAAAGAGAAAATATAAAAAAAATTCTGCAAAAGATTTTTTTTTTAATTTTCGATTTTCTCTCTCTCTAAAAACCTGTATAAACTGAAAAAAAAACCCAATGGAATCCAATGAAAACCACCATCAACAACACTACTTCTCCACCACGTCCACCACTGTCACCGCTACTCCGTCACCGACCAATGGGCTTCTGCCCCATAACGGAAGTGGGGAGTCCCACCACTTGTTGTACCCTCATTCCGTACCTTCGGCGGTGACGTCGACGTTGGAGCCTGCGAGGAGGAAGAGAGGGAGGCCTAGGAAGTATGAGACCCCGGAACAGGCCACGGCGGCTAAGAAAACGGCATCGTTGAGCTCGAAGGAGCGCCGGGAACAGCAGCGGCTGGTTCTTGGTGGCGCAAGTGGTTCGCTTTCTGGTTCTTCTAAGAAGTCTCAGTTGGTTGCTTTAGGTGGGTGTTCATTACTAAAAGCTTATTACTTTCGGGTACTCTTTCTGAATTAGATGGTTTTGGGGGGTTTATTGCAAAATTAGTGAAAAATGAGAGAGCTTTGCTGCATTGTTTTGGAATCTATTGCCCTTTCTTTTGCTTTGGTTGGATTTTTTATGGTTTTGAGGGGTCGTGTTGCTAATTTGTGGAAATTGAGAACGTTCTGGGTATATTGCGTATGGACCATTGCAAATTTGTTCAAATTGAGAAGGTTTTTGGTGCTTTCCTTCCATGACCCTTTGCCTTTGTTTGGTTGTTTTGAATTACCCCTCTCGTCATACATTTTGTTTTCTGTAGTTTAACCATAGTGTATGGTTTACCTTAAGGTCTTTTATGATGGTTTTGCTTCATTTCTTGAAAAATGTTCATTTGCATTCTGTGCAACTTGTTCTTAAATTTATATATTAATTTGTCTTATCTCATTCCTCAGTTTTCCTATCTCGGTCCCTGCGTTGAGCCTTGTTCTACATGCAAATCCAACTTTTGTACTTCAATTGATTTGTTGTCGAAGTTAATTGCTTTGCTTTCGGTTGAAGATGGTATAACCGCATGATTCCGAGTAGCATTGGTTTCATAATTATAATCAAAGACGAACACAGTAGGGCTGTGCATTGTACATTTTGATTGCCATTTAGTGGTGTGTAGCAGATTATGATCTGGATTGAGCTGATTAGTGGATAAAAGAAAATACCAAACATAGAGAAAAAATGTTTTGTTTTCCCAGTAGGAAACTGTAATATGCTTTGTTCTTTTTTCTTTTGTTTTAGACTTTACGCTAATTGTTATAGTTGGATGTATATGTTTAATTCACCTTATTATCAATTGATTCAGAATGTGAATCATTTAATCATCTTGTGGATGAATCCCCTTGCCGACATTTAATTCTTTCTCTTGCTTCCCTCAAATTGATGCAGGCAATGCAGGTCAAAGTTTTACTCCACATATTATCAGTGTAGTTGCAGGAGAGGTATGGTGCTCATTACTGCTTCAAGCTTTTATTAATATTTCAGATATGTCTTGACATCAGTTATACATGTCCTTGGGGAAAAATGTATGCATACCAGTTGCCTTGTCAATTCTATGTTGGTTTTCTGAGAATATCTGTGATATTTCCAGTTCGTTTTCTTTCTTTTTTTTTATTTTGATTTTCCTGTTTGGAGTCGAAATGGTTAGTAGGATGGGAGTTAAGGCCTTTAGCATATGCAAGATTAACACCATTGTTTAACCATAGTGTATGGTTTACCTTAACGTCTTTTATGTATGAATCATTTTACATTTCCGAGGGGAAATTCTCTATTTCTGAAAGAGGCTAACCTTTTTACTCAGCATACTTCCATTAAATGGATTTAGTAATTGATTATCTCAACAAAAGTGAAAAGAAGGGAAAGGAATTCAGTCCCTCCAGCTCTCTCTCATTCAGTTCTCAGCTGTTAGTTTTTGGCAGGTTAAGTTATGCCAGAATCGTTTTCATTTCCTTGATCTTTTTGCTGATGGTGGGAGGTGGGTGACATTCCATCATCCATCTTTGTCAAAGAATTCCTTATCCATTTTTTCCTTCTTGGCCATTACATATGTTGAATTTCTTTTATTTATCCATTTTTGCCTCCTTGGCTATTACATATGTTGAGTTTCTTTTATTTATATATAATTCTGCCTCCTTGGCTGTTAAATATGTTGAATTTCTTTTATTTGTTTGCTCTTTTGAATGCCATGTGACATTGTTCCTATATGTAAATCAAGTTGTTTTTATGACTTCGTGACATGATACATTGATCCCTGTAGGATGTTGGCCAAAAAATAATGATGTTCATGCAACAAAGCAAGCATGATATATGTATTTTGTCTGCATCTGGCACAATCTCTAATGCATCTCTCAGACAGCCAGCAACATCAGGCGGTAACATTGCGTATGAGGTAACCACTTCCTTTTCTCCTTTTGTTATCCTTAATTACATGAGCAACTGAGCAAGATAATTCCTTGTTTCTATCTTCTCCGATCTTTGAACTAGTACACTGCATCTTGAAAGGAAAAAGAGAATAATATAAATTACGTTGTGATAGAAAAACTCACGTAACTAGAACTGGCGTAGTATTTGGTATTACCTAAAATGAAGTTAGAAAAATTGTTTCTTGGAAATAAATAAAGTTTGTGAGGATTAGGAAACACGAGGATGGCTTAGTTTTTTGTACTTACTAGTTACCAGAAAGTAAATAAAGGGTCCAATAAATATTCAAGTACAGCTGAAAGCTTATTCCTATGCTTATGATGCTATTGCCATGCACATATGCCTGAAAGACTCGTATCTGTTCCTTGATATTAGTTTCCTGTCCGGCTTTGTTAATATTCTCACCTTTGAGAGAACTTATGAAACTTATAATTTATTTGCCTAAGATATACTCGCAGTATAATTTCATTCCTTTGTGATATGATACTAGGGCCGGTTTGAGATAATTTCACTATCTGGATCTTATGTTCGGACTGAAATTGGAGGGAGGACTGGTGGACTCAGTGCATGTCTATCAAGTGCAGATGGCCAGATTATCGGCGGGGGAGTTGGTGGACCTCTAAAGGCTGCTGGCCCGGTTCAGGTATTTGTGTTATTTATCTTTGATTTGGGGGAAGGGGAGGATTGGATCCAGTTCCGTGCATTATTTACAATATACAACTAAGAAAAAGAAAACTCTGGTTAATGACACCATAAATGACTTGGGATGTTATCATTTATGGCGACATGAGTGCGAACAAGAAAGAGAATAGACAGTTGTCTGTGAGAAGGTTTAACTCTGTTATTTCACGTTGAAGTCACCGCAGTTTTGTTGCATCTACAGGTTATTGTTGGTACATTTATGATCAACGATAAGAAGGATATTAGCTTTGGTGCAAAAGGTGATGCCAGTGGCAGCAAGTTGCCATCTCCTGTTGGTGGGGCATCAGTGTCTAATGTTGGCTCTTATTTGGCTTTCGAAAATCCGGGAAGAATTCCGACCGGGGGAAACGATGATCATCAGAGTTTCGGAGGAAGTCATTTCATGATTCAACCACCGGGCATGCACATGGCACCTCAGCCCACTGATTGGAGGACGGGTCTAGATGATAGAATTGGTTTCAAGTTGACCGGTTAGACCGTTAAGGGTCTTTGCACATGCATATTTGCATGCAGGTTCAGACAGCAAGAAATTCCGAAGCCGGACGTCAATTGCTGGAAAAACAGGTCATGGAACTCGTCGATCTTCGGGGGGGACTATGATCATATCACAGATTAGATGTTTGTTTGCTCGTGCCTATTTAAACCTCAAGTTTTTTTTTTTGTTGAAAAAAAAAACCTCAACTTGTTTTTTGAAAATAGAGAATAGATGTTGCAACAACTCGGCCCTTGTGTAATATGATACATCTCTTCAGGTCGGTCTGTATCTGTTAGTTGATACTTTAACTAATTATATTATACACTGACCCTTGAAAACCCTAGTGCTTCGCTTGATAGTTTAAATGCATTCATCTGTGAATATAAAATATATTATAATATATGAATATCTCAGCAAATTATGATATTGATTATTAATTTAGAAAAAATATATAATTAAAATATATTTTAAATATGATCAGGGATGATTTAAAATGTAAGGAGTTGTGTACAATTTATTAAAATAAGCTTCTCTATTTAATAAATAGAAAATATTTTATTGACTTGATTATGTTGATTTTTAATAAAAAACGTGTATTAAAGTGCATAGATATTGTATTTTTGTGTGTTTTTACCATTAATCAGTCTAAAATTAATTTTTTATTTTCCTCTTTGTAAGTATTTGATGTAACTTATTTAAAAAAATATTTAAATTTGTACTGCCATTTTCAAGGAACATAAATCTTCTTTTTTTTCATTATCCTTATTTAGGTTCTCATACTAAAAAAATAGATTTAGAGTTTAGTATTAGACTTTAAGGTTAAGGTATAGAGTGTACGATTTATTTTTTATAATTTAAAATTCAAAATTTAATATTAAAGTTAAAACTTAAAATATAAATTTTTAATATTGAGATATAAATAAAAACATAAAAAAATTATTAGTAAAATGTAGAGCAATTAAAGCCACCAAAGTATAGGCCGCAGAATTCTGAAGAACTTATTATTTATTATTTCACTCACATCAACGATATCATATTAAATTCTTTTCTTTATTTTCCCATCATGCTACTTTTTTGCTTTTATTTTTTTTAGTTATAAATAATATTTTGTTTGCAATTTATTATATTATCGACACACTAATAAAATCTATAAATATGGTTTCTCGTTGAAGCTAAAAGGCTTTAATTTCTATAAACTCTTAAGATGGAGATAATAAGCAGTTTGGCAAAAGAGATGATAAGTAAGAAATTTCGTTTTTATAAAGTATTGAGAAGGTTTAATATCTATTTTGACCCTTGTATTATAATGAAACTTTTATATTGGTAAGTTTATTATTTTCCAATCAATTTGATCCATGTATATTCATTTTGCTCATCACTTTAGTCTCTTGCTGACATGACCCAATAAATATTGTTGCATGTCAAAACAATTAAAATAAAATTAAAAAAGTAAAATAATCATTAAAATGCCAAAAATTCCTAAAATTTTCTAAATATTTTCAAAAAATCTTTAGAGTTAAAATTTTATATTTTCAAAATTTATTTTTGAAATAGTAATTATGCTAAATTAATTTTTAAAAAATATATATATTTTTGAAAAATAATTATGCTAAATCAATTTGATATATTTTTAGAATTTTAGTTTAAAATTATTTTGACACGTGACAGGTCGCGCCACTTTTTTAACTATTGAAGACAATGGGCTTCAGTAATAGTCATAATAAAAGTACAAAGGGTCCATTGATCAAAGAATAGTAGAAAAACAAAAGTGAGAATTTGATTATGGCGCAAGGACCAAAATAGGTATTAAACCAATTTGTAAAATTTATACAAATTGAAAACCTTTATTTGATCACATGAAATTAGTCAAATTATATTTAGCTTTAAGAGATGGCACTTGAAGTTCTAAATTCAAGTAGGATTTAATTATAAATTTCCATCATTTACTTTACAGAAAATTGAGAAATTAGTCCATCTATTTTGTTTTGATTATAATAACTTAAATCATAATAAATCTAGACAACAAAAAAACCCACACATGAACCTAAAGCATAAGTCATCAAAGCCTTATCGACCAATTTTATGTTTTAATGTTTTTTGGTTTATGCCCTAGTTTCCGGCGCACTGGCCGACTAATTCAGATCGAATTTTATAGAAGCTTATTATGAGGGTGACCCTCCCAAGTTCCAACCAGTTTCCTTTATTTATAATGCTAGAATTTGAACCCCTAACCTTACTCAAGAGATAGCATACTTCCTACTATTGTTGTTATTGACGCAAAATTTTCAAAACTGAACCCTCAATAAATTGTTAAAGTTGCATTGCCTTTGCAGGGGGGGGGGGATGAATCATAAATCCAAGAATTATATCCTTTCATACAACTTTTTTTTTGGAAGATGATTATTCATATTTGGGTTCAATCTGCCTAATTAATATTGACTGTGGGCAAACAAGACTGTAAATTCCAATAAAATAATACTAAAAAAATGGCAACTTGCAGAGAATTTATAAAAGCAACGATCCACTTAAATTAATGAAATAAACGTGACAAATTTGAGTAAAAACAATATTACAGTTGAAGGCTTTTGTACGAAAAGAAAGCTGTAAACATGCAAATTTTAGATTCATGCACATTTCGGAAAAGATTAACAATGGTCCCCATCTAATAATTAATTTTCAATTTCCTAATGATTTAGTTTAGAGTGTGGTGTACCCACGTGCTATTTTTATGTCGTTTTAGATTAAAATATTCTTAGAATTTTTCTTGTCAAAAAAATGGGAAGAGGCGGCGTACCTTTATTCTATGGATTAACATCATATATACGGTTAAAAATAAAAATAAGGTATTAAAGTATGTATAATCTAATGACTAATAGTGTATTGATATATATATATATATATATATATATCATGTATATAATGGAAGTGACATTTATATTAATATAATGTATCAGTTCATCAAACTTTTCTACGGTACATTTGATAAGAAAGAAAGAAAACAAGGAAAATACAATTAAAAATATTTTTTTGTTTAACAATATAAATAAATAGGACAAACACGATTTTATGTTAGGGATATAAACTTTTATACTTAGTAAAATTATAGAAGAATTTAAAAATTTAAGGGTACAAAATTATATCATAAATATAGAATACAATTTTTTTTTAAATATATGAGAATTTGGAATTTTTAACAGGGTCGCTTATTGAGTTGAGCAGTTCGCAAATAACTCGTACTCGGTCAAAACTCGGTTAATGCTCGACTCGAGTTGACTAGACTCAAAATCGAGCTCGACTCGAGATCTTAACGAG
This sequence comes from Hibiscus mutabilis, assembly GCA_019671005.1. Classification (NCBI taxonomy): domain Eukaryota; kingdom Viridiplantae; phylum Streptophyta; class Magnoliopsida; order Malvales; family Malvaceae; genus Hibiscus; species Hibiscus mutabilis. Next base: position 100,001 of record JAGYYJ010000743.1, read on the forward strand.
CCGAGTCAAGCAAGGTCCAACTCGACTAGATAAGTTCGTGAGTAACTCGTTATTTTTTTATAACTTCTTTTATGATTTTTTGGTTGTTATCTTAAAAAATTAAATTTCAAAAAGTTTAAATACTAGCTGAAAACTCAAAAAATGTTCAGTGAATTGCTAGGTAAATCACCCATAAAAAAAAGTTTGTGGGACAGAGAATTTTATATATCAACTTGGCCAAGTTGATAATAGTATTATTTTTTATTTTTAATTCGATAAGGTGTTAGATTCCTCAAATAAGATTAAGAGTTTAAATTTTGACTTATAAATAGAAAAAATTGAATTGAAAGATCAATTCACCTAATAAACATCTGCGATATTCAATTTGAGTTGGTTGATAAATGATTTAAATATCAGTGATTCTCTAAAATGTGAATGGAACTTGATACATATATTGTTCGACTAATTAATTGATATTTTTAATGAATATTTGAAATATTGGTAGTATAGTTTTTTAACTCTAAAAATAGGTTAAGAAATCTTTTATCAACATTTTATAAATAAATAAGACAATTTCTTAAGTCCACTAATTAAATTATAAAAAAAACTCGAGAGTATATTTTCATTTTATTCTCTATTACAACAATCAACAAATATTTCCTGGTAATTAGTCCACATGATGTTCTATATGTTAGTAATATGACAATCTTTTCATCCAATAAAGTAAAAAATATTACATTTATGGAGTAAAATTGAAGTCAAACCATTAATAGGAGCAATATATTATTTATTTTAGATAGACATAATTTAAAATTGTGATCAACCATCAGTTTATCGCTAGCCAAAATAGCATCCTAATCAAATATTAATACGAAACGACATGTAAATTTATCATTAACCTTTAAACTAGAATTTAAAATAATTTCCGTCCACAATCTCTAGAGTATGTAGTTAAAATAATTTAAAATAATTTTCGTCAACAATCTCTAAAGTAAGTAAGAGCAAATCCCCCTCCCCTCCCCTAAGTAAAAATTATTAAAAAATTAAAAATAATTTTTTTAAAAACTCATTGAGTGATCTAGTAGTTTACACGGTATATGTGTTTTCAAAAGACTAAGAATAAAAAAAATACTATCAAGAACGGAATCAATATTAAAAGTTGAGAGACAAAATATAAATATCTGAAGGTGGAAAGAAATATATTTTTAATATATTTATATATACATATAAATCGTAAAAAAAAAACTTCTGTCTTGGGGGACAAACAAGAGCCCTTCCTATATTATACAGGGCTATATCCCTTAATACTATAATCACAACAAAATATTAAAAGAATTTATAATTTGCTTATTATCCGTAGAGTTGACAATATCAGTTGCTGCTCAAGGCCCAATTTAGGCTAACCAGCTTAAGACAAAGACTGACAATAATATCAATTGGAACTTACTCTAAGCCCAAATCTCAATTTGGATTACATCCACAAACTATTGATTAAACTCGTCTTCGACTTTGAAATACTTCTACCTAGAAGAATAAAATTCGATTCGATTCAATTCAATTCGAATCATTAGAGTTTTTAAACTTTTAACTATAGAATATCCAAATACTAAATTGAACTCGAATTTCAGTTTCTTTGTTTAACCCTAACAATATGCTTTCAAAACATCTAATGATGCACCTTAGTCATGATAATCAACTTGAATGGAAGAGAAAACAAGAAATTTGTCAGCCATTCATATTCTCTGGTTTTTGTGTCTGAATCTTTGTCTGGTATTTTGAGGGTAGAGCTGGGTTCTCAGCAATATTTAAATTTAACTGTTTGGTCCTTGAAATGAAGTTGTTATCTACGAAAGGAAACCGAATAACACAGAATTCTAAACAAAGACGAAAGCAGAGGAGGGAGCAGAACTGAAACAATATTTCAATCTTCTATTGTAATTTATTGGAAAAAACAAACTTCAGTCTCATGTATCTTCTAGTGTGAATCAAGCTTCCAAGACAGCATACGGGGACTCCGACCGGCAATCAAACATGCCAAATCTACGAACCAGTAGTGCTACTGCTAGGCTGTGAGCTGAATAAGCTCAGATGTCAATAGGTGGCGGCGGTGTATCCATTTGCGAAGGAGGAATGCGAAACTTAGGTGATGGCGGTGGAGATAATTTAATCACTCGCTTCGACACCGACTTTAACTTGTATGCAAAGTGGCGGGCGGGACGGATTGTTTCAGCCGGGACAGCTTCATTTTGCCAAACCAAGACGCCGGAGATCAACATGAACATTAGAACACAAAACTTGGCATCCATGGATGGTCAATGCTTACCTACAAATTCTCCGTGTGTATAAATAATATCTTTTGGCCATCCAAGAAAGTAAATGTAAGAGTTGTGGATCCAAAGGGAAGCAACCTAGACCTAGAGCAAGAAATTTCCAACTTGTTGACTTTTCTTCCAGTTGTAGTGGAAGCTACCTAACTTCGTCAAAACTTTTCCTTTCTCGGCCTACCACGCTTCATCTTTTCTTCCATTTTCCACTTCAATATCGCACTTTCTTCTCCACCAAACTCATAAACGCATCTTTCTCACTTTTCTTCGTGTTCCCACTCGATTCGGTTCAACTCGGGTGTAAAATTCGTATTATCAATTCAATTCCATCGAGAAGAAAGACAAAAGAAATTGAAGCCCAAGTTTTCCATGCTTAAGCATTTCATGTCCAAAAAGATAGCATCTCATGTGTATTTTGTTGACAATGTTTTGTTGGCTTAAAGAGATTGTGAAGGGATATGATAAGAGGCATTTATCACCTAATTATGCTTTGAAGATGACTTACAAAAAGCTTTTGATTCTATTAGTTGAAGTTTTATAGGTTTTGGGGGGATGGATTGAAATTTGTATTACTCATCCTAAATTCTCTGTTAATTTTAATATAGGGCTTGTTGGTTATTTTGCATGAGCTAAAGGGATTAAGCAGGTTTATATTGGTTATCAATATTTTTTCATATCTTTTAAATTGGACTGGACAATTTAGAGTATTTGATTACCACCCTAAGTGTAAGAGGGTGCAACTCAGGCATTTATGTTTTGCGGATGACTTAATGGTTTTTACTAAGAGGAATGTTGCTTCTCTTATGGTTGTATAATTAATGTATTTTATTATAATAGGAGGATTAAAGAGATAATCCCTTAAAATTATACTGATTTAGAAATTGAGATTTTTTTTATATATAAAAACAGATATTATTTCTTCCTCTTGCTGTTTAGATGTCGATGAATATGTCTTATTTTAAGAGGCTCTTAGATAATTGTCATTTTTAAATGTTAGGATATGATTGATGAAGGATTAAAGTTTGCGGGACAGAGAATTTTATATGTCAACTTGGCCAAGTTGATATAATTATTTTTTATTTTTAATAAGATAAGGTGTTAGATCTCTTAAGTAACTTTAAGAGTTTAAATTCTAACGTTGTAAATAAAACAAATTAAATTAAAAAATTAGTCGATAAATAAGTTAAATATCAATGTTCTCTAAAATGTAAAATGGAACTTGATACATATACTGTTTGACTAATCACTTAATATTTTAACTCTAAAAAATAGGTTAAGAAATCTTTTATTAATATTTTATAAATAAATAAATAAATAAAACAATGTCTTAACTCCGTTAATTAAATTTTAATAAACTCGAGAGTATGTTTTCATTTTATTTTCTCTATTACAACAATCAACAAACATTTCCTGGTAATTAGTCCACATGATGTTATATATATTAAAAATATGGCAATCATTTCATCCATTTTCATATTCTGTTTTTGTTTTAAATTTTCTTAGTTTTTTTTTAATAAGAATCCCAGCTCTTGTAGCACGCATTTCATTTGTTTTTGTGGAACATTTTTATTGATTTTTGTGGTTTGTTTCATTTGTCGTTTGGCATGATTTCAACATGCCTTAGCGGCCGTTTAATGCTCTTATAGAGATCCTCACGGCTCTAATTTTCTGATTTGATTCTGTCGGTGGTCATAAAAAAGATTGATCCCCACTCATTTGATGATTTGTGTTAGCCGATGTAATCAGAATTGTGTAGCGGCGCAAACTTTCTAATAGTTTGTTTCGCTCACCACTCTTTTTTTATCCCGTAAAGAGTCTCGTTTGGCTAGTGACAAGGAGATTCATGAAAGCTTCTGAGTTTTGATGGTATGCTAATCTCCATGAAACTATTTGTTTTTTTTTGCACATTTGTATGAGATTTTTAGTGTACTAGTCCCTTTTTTCTCTCTTTTTGATGCATTATATTTGTAGTATCTTTCATGGTGGTTAACAAAATTCAAATATCATTATTCAAAAAATAAAATATGTAAATTTATCATTAACCTAAGGCCCGTAAACGAACCGAACGAACACGAATGAGGGTGTGTTCGTGTTCGTTCATTTAACTTTAACCGAACAAATGAAATAACACGAACATAAACGAACACAAAATTTCTTGTTTGTTCGTTAAAGAATATAGCTTGTTCGTGTTCATTCATGTCCATTCGTTAAAATGATAAACGTGCATAAACGAACACTAACGAACATAAATAACATATACAATATGTTAAATATTTAATATTTTAAGTTAGTTCAATTAATTCAGTTAATTAACTGATTTCAAACCGAATTATTCGATAATTGAAATTTGAAAAAACTCTTAATTATTAGCCGAAACCTAAAATTATCTAATAGGTTAACCAATTTTGTTTTTGTTCGGTCAGTTAGTTTGTTTAACCGAACAATGAACACCCTAGCCGATAAGAAGGAAGTTTTTAACGAGTCATAAAATAGGACTTGTCAACTTGAATAACTCGAAATTTTTTTACTCGACTCGCTCTAATGCTCACCCCTAGATATATGTGAATAAATTAAAAAAAAAACATAAACAAACATAAATGAACATAAACGAACGAACATAATTCGTTTTTGGAACTTTTACTCGAATATTGTTTTAATTTTTTTTAAATATAATATTCTCATTTTAATTTCCGAAATATTATATTTTCTTATAGTACTCTAAAAGTTGAATTTAACAAAATTTTACTTTAAACAATGTTTTTTAAAAAAACTCTTAAAAATTGCTTGAAGTCGGGTCCTCTTGAACCAACCTTTAAAGGTTTTTTTTCGGAATTTACTATTTAAATTTTGTAGTTTTAATTTGTTTTAATTTAAACAATTTTTTATAATCATATAGGATATACATATATATTTTTTCATATGTAATGTACAAAATTAAGATATTTGATTTGAACTTGAAAATAAATCTACTAATTAATAAAAATCTCAAGTCATTCGAAGTTTTATTTTATAACTTAAACTTGAAAAAAGTTTAGAGTAAATTTTTTTTTGTCGAGACGAAAAATTTAAATTCTTTGAGTTAAATTTTATTTACCCCTTACTAGTTTATTTATTGGTCGAATAATTGTCTTCAATGATCGATGATAATAGTAATTATATGAGACATAAGAAATCTATCAATTGACGCTAACTATAATTTTAAAAGTTTATTTACAATTATATAAATGGTTATAAACGTAGTTGATATACAGTATGACAAGAATTAAAGACATTTGTTGATTGAGACTCCATATGAACATCCTACACTAGGGTTTTGTATTCATTCATACTGGCAGACACCCCTTTCCCTTTTCTTCTACCCTTAGCTCGTCTTGCCTTTTTTTTCCCTCGTTCTAGCTCGTGGCGCTCTGTAATCCTTTAACCGTATCGCTGTGAAGCGTCTTATCCTAGTGTCCAGGACTCTATCGGGCCCATTTTTATACTGCATTCAGGCCTAGTTTTGAGTCAAAGCAATAAAGTCACTCGTCCAGGATGCTAGCTAGCTTATGTTGGAGCAGAGCTTTTTATGTTGTATTTCTTTGCACCACCGTGTATTCTTCCATATCACAGTGTAGCTATGATGGCCACATAAGTCGGAGTTATTGATTTCATTCATTCATCTCGTAGGTCGCTGTTCATTTCGTATACACCACTTTTTTTAGCAGCCTGATCTTCCCATACGCCAAATATTTTTTTAGGCTTTATTATATAAAAAAACATATTTTTAATAGTTATCCAAAAATATGACCCATATCCAAAGTTATCTAAAAAAAATGACCCCCAAATTGTCCACATACGAAGACCTCGCTTTTTACAAAACGCAAGGTCGAACCTCTCTTTCTGTAAAGCGCGAGTTTTACGTTGAGTAACTCGGTAAAAAAAGAAAAAAATTAATTTCCCGCGTTTTTTAACATGGAACTTGCTTTTTGTAGAAAGCGAGGTTCAAACTCGCTTTTTGTAAAAAATGAGGTCTTCCTACGTTGACGATTTGAGATTATTTTTCTAAATAACTTTGAATATGGGCCATTTTCTAAATAACTATTAAAAATAAGTTTTTTTATATAATAACGCCATTTTTTAAAAATATATATATAATTCAAAAGATCGCATGAGTTGCATGATAAGAAAAATATAATGTAAATTTGACAAGAACGTATTTAAATAACAATAAAGTATTTAAATACTGAACTTTATATTATAATCCAATGAGAAAATGATAACCAAAACACTTTACAAATACGCATGGAGTTCCTAAATCTATTTCCAAGAATCTTCCATACGCAATCGTTGAATCCCAACATGTCGTCACATTAATACAATCGTTGAATTGCAACAAGATTTTTAATAATTTTTATTTTTCGTTAACCAGATAATCTATAATTCGCCGATAGTGGAGACTTATGCATCACAATGCATCAAACATTTTATCTATCTATCTATATAGCGAGAGAGATAGACTTACACTATGTAAAATTTGAATGTTTTATATTTTTTTGGACTATTGGATGAAGATAAATAAATGAACGAGATTAACAGTAGAAAATGTAAAGTTTACCACTTGGAAAAAAAATAAGGAAATAATCTTAGCCATTTATTTTAATCATCCAACAGTCTAAAAAATGTATAAAAAAATGAGTTTTACACAATGTAAGTGGATCCTAACCCGCAGGATATGTGAAGATTATTACTTGAAAAAAAAACAATGAGTTAATATCATCCATCCATTTAACTCATCTAATGACTATGAATTAGTGTAAAAAAAATTGAGTTTTACATAGTGTAACTGAATCTCATCCTATATTTATATGTGTGGTAGATCGTGCATGCATGTTGTGACCACTGAGCATTAGCAGTGAGGTATGGCAAGAGGAGCAACATGAACGACCGTTCAAGACCCTCATTTTCTATCCTCATAATTTTTCATATTTTTGAAGTGATAATTTAGTAAGTTATCGGTTGTCTTTTATTTTATTTTAATTATATTTATGGTGTTTTCTTAATATAACAATAAAAATAATATTTTAATAAATTTTAATTATATTTCTATAATTCATTAATTAAATATTAAATTAATTATTTAAAATAATAAAACATATTTTTTTTATTATAGAAGCTCATCTTTAAATTTTTTATTCAAAGACCCGAAAATATTTGAGACACCTCTTACCCTTAGCAACTGAGATTGGTTTTTACTGCAAGTGTGTGTATTTATAGTCCATTAATCATTATAGTGCAGTATATTATTTATTTTTGTTAAAAACAATTGTTACACACGTCATAACACGTAGTATTTCTTTTTGTCACCATCACTTTTGTTTTGAATGAAGACCGTGTAATAAATTGACTGAATCAGCGGGAATTGTGGGGTTCGTTTGCTCAGAATGAATCTGCCATCCACAAATTCATTCAGATCAATCATCATAAAAAAATTGAATTCAAATTCTTCTTGCAGGTTCCTGCATTAAAGATAACAAGACAAACCCTAAATTGGCCCACCAGTTCATCATACATGTAGCTGATTCTTTTATGGAAACCAGACATCATATTAACAAACAAAAATCATAAATTCCCCAACCCCCTTTGTGTTTTCTAACAGAAAATTACTAAACAAGCCCCGATCCTGTTATAAAATTTAAAATTTAAAATTTTGATAAATATTAGTCTAATAACAATTTGACTCATGTGAAAAAAAATTATTAAATATATAATTAAGTAGGTGTTGAATTAAAGAAAAATGAGCTATTGTGGTAAGCAGATTGGTATCGTTTAAACAAGTCTCAAGTTTGAGGCATTGTGTATATAAAAAAATTTCGATAAGAGACTCACTCACTCAAAGTCAGGTATACGACACGGGTCAGCCAGTATTAGTTAGAGCACGTGTCTTCAAATTTTTTTGTCTAATAACTATTTAGGTCCTTATTAATTTAAATATTAGATAAATTAGGTCTTGCCCTATGAATTTTAAATACTTAATAAGCTCTTGTATTTTTGAAATTTAATATTTTAATCCCGTCAATGTTCAATCATGGCTTCACCCCTCACAAGCCCCATAGAAAGGGATTTGATTCCTTGGGGGGTGTCTTTGTAAGTTCATGCTTATCTTGTGATTCTCTTCACACTTCTTTTCTTTTCATGTTTTTATAAGGCTTTGGATGATAACAAGTGTAGTTGTGTCAGTCATCCATTTTAAACTAATTAATTTGTTTGGTTTGTATATAATCTCAACTACATGCATGCACAAATACTACTAAAGTTTATTAGGAAAAAAATATAGGAATTTCCAAAAGTTGGTTTGTTGTTGAGACTTTATTAGTCATCTTATTTTATGAGTGATTTAGAAGTGTAAACATGTCTTAACTCTGATAAGATTAAGGTATTGATTTATTGCTTTCATATTAGTTTCAGTTTTAGCTATAAAAAGAACTTTTAGACCCATAATTCTTGAAATTCCTTTCAATGGTAAAGTTTTTCTTGTTTTTTTTTATTTAACCTTTTCCATATTTGGGGATGTGGGTCTGTACGTTTGCATGCAGCAACTACATTTGTTCTAAAGTGTGAAACTTTGTTGTTTGGTAAAGGTTCTAATATTTTTCCATTCCCTTTTTTTTGCAGAAAATAAGAAGCTATTCAACTGTTTCTTTCTGGGAAAATCTCTGAAATTTTCAGTTTCTTGGGAAAGGCAAAGGAAAATTTCGGGTTTCTCCCCTTCTCTGTTGTATAAGGCAAAGAAGAAGAGCTTGAACTGGTAAAATATGGTTCTCTCTCTTTTTATTAATGGATGAATTTCTTGAATTTCCTCGAGTTTTCTTAAACATGGTGTGAATTTCCCTGTTAACTGGTTATAGAAAACAAATTTCCTCTTGAATTGAGGGTTTGATCATATAAATAATGGATTTGGATCTTTTTTTTACTATATTCTTGTTAATCTAAAGGATGATGTTCATGTTAGTAAGGATCACTTTGCTCTAGGTGTAATTAATTGGAGAAATGAATATCAGATTGTTTTGATTAATCTTCTGGCATGAATTTCAGCAACAATGGTGACCAGAACAGTCGATCTTCGATCCGATACAGTCACGAAGCCAACCGAGGCAATGAGGGCTGCAATGGCAACTGCTGAAGTTGATGACGATGTCTTGAGTGCTGATCCGACCGCAGTCCGGTTAGAATCCGAGGTCGCAGCGATCATGGGCAAGGAAGCTGGTTTATTTGTTCCATCAGGCACCATGGGTAACCTCATTAGCGTTCTTGTTCATTGTGATATAAGAGGAAGTGAAGTCATTCTTGGAGACAATTCTCATATCCATATTTATGAGAATGGTGGGATTTCAACCCTCGGAGGTGTTCATCCAAGGCCGGTGAAGAATAATGATGATGGAACTATGGACATCAGTTCGATCGAAGCCGCCATTAGAGATCCAAGAGGAGAGCTTGTTTACCCGACTACAAGGCTGATTTGCTTGGAGAATTCACATGCAAAGTAAGATTTTGTTTCTTGTTTATGAAATTTTTTGAATTTGATTTGTTTGCTTGGAGAATTTACATACATACATACATACATACATACATACATACATACATACATATGTAAGTATATATTATAATCCTTTGGTTTTCTTTTACTCAATCCATGCAGCACCGGGGGTAGATGCTTGTCTGTCGAATACACAGACAAAGTTGGTGAGCTTGTTAAGAAGCATGGCTTGAAGTTTCACATCGATGGGGCTCGCATTTTCAATGCATCTGTGGTGAGTGACACATTTTCGTATTTGCAGTCTATGTTACTCGGTGTCCGTTACAAATATGTGTCGAATACGAGTATGTTAGATTTATTTTTCAACTTATTTCATATATTTGGAGGATCATGTACCTCCATACCAATGTCCAAAAAATGCAGGACATTAGTATCAAACACTAGTACTTTGAAGAAAATGAAGAATTTGGGCGATATGACTAGTCCTCTATTGGTGTTGTATGCCTGAAAACTATAATTTGTCATGGTATCTAACTAAAGTATTGGTCTGTCAGGCGCTCGGAGTTCCGGTTAACAGGCTTGTACAAGCTGCGGATTCTGTCTCGGTAAACTTCTGCATATTTTCGGTTTTCTTATTAGTTGACTTCAATAGTTGTTTCAGCTATCCTATACTTCATCTTAATTTACACCGTCTTTTTTCCAAAATTACAACTTCGATCTGAAAAGTGTTTGATCTTGTAAACAATGGATTTCGATTTTTTTGCATTGCATTTGCATGCTGTAGGTTTGTTTATCAAAAGGTTTGGGTGCTCCAGTTGGATCAGTCATTGTTGGATCCAAAAACTTTATTAGCAAGGTAAAATCTGAAGTTTTTGCAGCTAAAAAATCTCCACAAGACTGCAATATATAGAAATATATCGTTCGAACTCTGTTTCCTTTGGCCTTTTTTTAGGCCAGAAGACTTCGGAAAACCTTAGGTGGTGGGATGAGACAGCTTGGTTTCATTTGTGCTGCTGCTTTTGTTGCTCTGAAAGAGAATGTTGCAAAGCTTGAAGATGATCACAAGAAGGCTAAGATGTTAGCAGGTAAATATGGTTTATGTTTATGCTGCTCCGACTCTATTTTTCACGAAATACCCGAGTCCAACACCTATGTCTGACATAATATTAATTTTTTATTGTTTCAGAGGGGCTAAATCAAATTAAATGTCTAAGAGTCAATGTTGCTGCAGTGGAAACCAATATTGTGAGTATGCTTGTTATATAACTTACATTAGTAACAATCTTTTCCTCGGTTTTGAGTTTCCGGGGTTTGGTTCGATCGTTATCAAATCGAGCTCGAGATATCAAGCAAGTTGAGTTTCGAGTCTCGAATTTCAAGTAGAATACAAGTTGAGTTGTGATTCAATCTATCAAGTAAAGAGTAAAATATGTTACCACCCTGTTTTTTTTTTACTTGTTGCTGCCTTGTTCACCAAGAAAAACTGAGTGTAAAAAGTTGAAAACAAATGTCTTGAATGAAAATTTACTTTTACCAACTGGTAAAAGCGAAAGTTCATGTTGCTTACATTCTTCATATTACTGTATTTGGCCAGATATACTTTGACATAGTAGAGGGAACAAAAATGACAGCAGAGAAACTAAACAAGAACTTAGAGGAACATGGTGTACTTGTGATGCTAGAAGGCCCATACAGGTCGGCGTGTTTATGTTGTTCCGACTCTTCGTTTTTCTTTTAAGTATACTTGTCCAATATCCGAATAACAATCATAGACAACCAAACTGATGCAGGTCTTCTTTTTTTGTTGTTGATTCAGGATGAGAATCGTCCTCCATCACCAAATATCATCAAGTGATGTGCATTACACTTTATCATGCTTTCAGGTGATCGACATTGTCCCGGTTCCGAGGCTGCGCCTCTGTTTTTTACCGGAGTGAAAAGAAAAGAAAATCCATCATTCTGTTGATCCATGTAATGTTTACTTACAATTCCTTGTTTGAATAATTGCAGCAAGCTTTCAATGGAGTGCAAGAAGAAAATGGCAACCAATTGCAGCCAGGAACATGATCCATTTGTATTATCAGAAATATTATGTAAAATCCATATGTATTAAGCCTTTAGATTCCTTGGCTTGTGGCCCCAAACTTTTATAATTCTCTTTTATCCGAACATGTCTTCAGTTTGAAATACTACTCATTATAATATATAGGGTTTTGCTATACACAGCCCTATTGATTGCATATTAAGAACCAATAAGATTTTTATTATTAATGTTTATTTTACTTTTAATAAAATCTACTGAAATGAAAATTAATTACATTCATAAAAAGTTGTATTTCATTAATTTAGGGTGTTTTATGTAACTAATACTTACTTAAAGGGCTTAGGATTTAAGTTATTATAGGGGTTAGGTTTTAGTGTTTATGGTTTTTTTGGTTTAGGGGTTTAAGTTTTTATGGTTTTGGATTTAAGGTTTAGAGTTTATGATTTAGGATTTATGTGGTTGTAGTGTGTGATTTAGGGTTTAGGTGTATGAAGTGTGGTTTAAGGTTTATGAGGTGAGGTTTGGGTTTAGGGTTTATGAGATGAGTTTTAGTATTTAGGGTTTAGGTTTTATGATATATTATTTAGGGTATATAATTTAGGGTTTAGCCGATATTCAAATAATAAACTTTATGTTTGTTTTTAAGATAATTAATGGAATAATAGTATTTTTACTGAGTAATAATTATATCTACAATTAATTCTATCTTAGTTGATTCTATTAAAGAAATAAACACTAATTATAAAAATCTAATAAGTTTTAAACACAACCCTCAAGGTTCGTGAAGGGAGGGCGAGACGATACTCAAAACTTGTACGTTTCTTTTCTAAATTTTAATCGTTATACTTTATTTCAGTGGAATTAAGTATTTGTACAATTTTTTGTATGAAAATTGTAATCCATTTGCTTCGATTTAATTTAACTATTAGTTGTTCGCTTGATATCTATAAAAATAATAAACTCATTTTTTTAATCTCTTACATTTTTTTATTAATTTGACCCTTGATTTTTTTTAAAAAAAAGTCACTAAATGAAATATTTAATTTTTCACTTATCTTATTTAAAGTTTTTATTGGTCGAATTAATAAAAAATTTATAATCGTATAGGACTAAAAATATTATTATTAACTATAAAGTTGACAATTTGTGATAAAATTGACCGAAAGTTAAGGAAATGATTAAAATTTTTAATTCAAAGGTAGAATAACGACTCAATTTAGTAAATAGTATATGAATTAAATTTTAAATTTTAAATTTTAAAATAATACATAGACCTTTGATATAGTAAACATATTTGAATCATTAATTAAATTGTTTACAATTTTTTAAAATATAATAATTTATATATTTATGACGTGTATAAATCTGCCAAATTTACTTCCGTGACCAAAAATGGAATATTGTTTAAAGGACACTATGAAAGCATGACAAACTTAAATTTCAAGTTTCAAAATTTTCTAACCATATCAAGGAAGGAAAAAAACATTCTTCGTGTCAATTATATGTGGCTTCCTAATAGCACAAACTTAAACCTCAAGATTTCAACCATCAAGGGGGATAAATAGAAGGGTAATCTGCTGTTTTTTTCAAGTGATTTTGATCTATTGTTATATGTTTTTAATAAATATTTAAATAAATCATGACAATAGATTAATATTATCCGTCAATATCAAATACTAATACTTAAAATTAATAAATTTCATAAACTTTTAAATTTCTGCATACTAATAGTATTATAAAAGGTAAAAATTTGATACACGGACTGTGTAAAATTAGTACAAGCCTGCATATTTATACTATAAAATTCAAATTCTAAATTTCTAACCCTAACGCTAAAAAACTAAACACTATACCTTAAATTCTAAACACTAACCTTAAATTCTAAACCTTACAACCTAAACCCCTAAACTAAAACCCTAACCCCTAAAACTAAAAAGAATGTATAAACTGAAGTTTATACGGCATGTGTATAAAAAAATTCCATTATAAAAAGGGTAATTATATCGTACACTGGCAGTAAAAAAAAATTGTTTCCATAATTTTAGGGTTAGAGATTCAATTTAAGGTTCATAGTGTAGGGATTTATGTTTATGTGCTTATAATTTAGAGATTGTAGTTTGAATTTAGGGATTATAGGTTAAAACATAATTCCCTAGCATATTAGCCTAAAACCAGTGGCGGATCCAGAATTTTTTTGAGGGTGGATACAAGTCAAAATATTTTTTAGGGTGGGCACAAGTCATAAAAACCTCTAAATTTCAAGGTGGACACAAGTTATAAAATTTAAGGACTAATTCATAAAAATTAAAAAAATTGAACCCAAATGTATGATCTTTGAAAAGTTCAGGGTGGGCACGGGCCCACCCAATGTTATATGTGGCTCCTCCACTGCCTAAAACCTAAACCCTAACCTTTAAATTCTAAGCCCCTAAACCCTAAACTATAAACCAGATCTCTAACTTTTAAAATTAGGGTGCTTGTAGAAACAAAAAAATTGTACTGTCGGTGTATGTGATATTTTTCCATATAATAAATGTATATTATAATTGAGAATACAAATTTTATAATTTTTTATCGATAGCTAATTAAACATTTTAATTAACTCGAAATCACTTGTCATAAATCCTTGAATTAGACTGAAGTTGACGGAGTGGTAAGAAGTATGAAGGTTCCTAATATTTGTTGCTATTCATTGTTTACCGATTCAAGCTTACTTGTTATCTTCAGCTGATAGATTCCAACTCTATGCCAAACTTGTTAATTTCTTCATCCATTTATCATTTTTTTAGTTTGGAAAACTTGAGTTTTAAGTTTCATATTCGTCCAATGTGTTTTAAATTTTAACTCAATTTTACGTTTTTTTTTACCGTTTTTAATAATAAAGAACTAATAAGATTTTAGTTGAAATAAAATATAACATATCACCATGCGTGGATTCACATTCCAGTAAATCCTAGATTAGCATGCATGGGATATTTCAACCCAATATTAATATTTGGTGCATATATACATGAACTATCATGATTCTAATTTCTACAAATAGAATTTAAAAATGGTTTAATTCACAACTTTTTGTAAAGTGTACATTTCATTATTTTACACCTTGAATTATTTTTCTCAATTTATCCAATTAAACTATCATTTTTATTGTATTTTATTTTAAGAATTATCAGCGTCCAGTAAAAACTGTTATGTGTCATGTTTTTATTAATTTTTTAGGCCTGTAAACGAACCGAGTGAACACAAACGAGGGTATGCTCATATTCGTTCGTTTAATTTTAACCGAACAAATTAACAAACACGAACAACTAAACGAACATAATTTATTGTTCGTGTTCGTTCATTAAAATAATAAACGAACACAAACGAACATTGAGTGTTGTTTAATTTTTGCTTTTTTATTTCATATAATACTTGTTAAATATAAATTTAAACGAACGAATTACGAACTTTCACGAACGTAAATTAACGAACAAGTCTTTTGTTCGTGTTCGTTCATTTAATTAAACGAACATAAAATCTTATTCATATTCGTTCGTTTAATAAATAAATGAATATAAACGAACTTCCTGTCGAATGGTTCGCTAAATGTTCCGTTCGTTTATCGCTGTAGTTTTTCATTATATAAAAATAATTATATTAAACAACAATATATTTTTTAACTAAGAAGTAAGACCTACAGGTTATAATAATGTATTAATCTGATTTGTGTTTTTTTAATATATAATATCATTAGATCAAATATTATATTATAGATGTGTGCAAAACTCGACTTGATTCGATGTGAAAATATTAAACTCGTCTTGACTCTACTCATAATTTTATAAACTCAATTTGAAAAAAAAAATTGAATAAATTTTGAGTTATAAAATTAAAATTCGAATAACTCAAAATTTTTAATAACTAATAGATCAATTTTCAAATTCGAGTTGAGTCTCTTAATTTTGCCTTATATATATCACATATAAAAAAATATGAAGATATATATATATATATGTATTGTATATGATTATAGAAAACTGCTTAAATTTGAACTACTTAATATCATAATATTATAAATATTTATAATTAAATTTAAATAAAAACTTAAATAATCTGACTCAACTAATAATTTTATAAATTAAATTTAAAAAATTTAAATAAAATATAAAATACTCTTAAACTTGATTAACTTAATTTTTTTGTATTCGTCTCAATGAATTCCATCCTTGCGTAGGATCAATTACCCTCAAAGGTCGAGGAATAGGGGAGTTGAATGATATGTGCCGTGTGATAGTAGCTGCCTGCCTACCTACGTATAACTAGTTAGGCCAACACCTTTGCCTCCAAGTTCCAACAACTATGGAATTGGCCATTCACAGTCTGGGCATGTTACCCTCTTTCTTGGGTTATTATTGATAATATAAAATGCATAGTATTGTTTATGTGCTTCGTACTCGATGCGGAAACAGCTTTGTATTCTATTTTTAACAAAACCCTAATCCCCTACTCTTATGACAATCATGGGACGGGACGGCTACTGTGTTTTAAGATATTCCACCCACTGTACAAAATCCCAATATCAATCACTTATATAATTATGTAATTTATTCAGGTGATCTGAGTTTAAAAATTATATGTATACAGTGTGTATTTTATTAAAAAGCTAAAAAATTAAATTGATATTATCTTATAATCACACCAGCATATTAAAAAAATACATTTACTATAAAAACAATAAAGCCTAATGTACCACAATGGCGCTTAGATTACTACATTTTATTTAACAATCCTTTTGGTAGTGCCAGAACTCAACTTATTTATTCAGGGATCATTTAAAAAAATATAAATTTAGGGGCCAAGAATATAAATTATATATTCTTAGGGGACTAAGATATAATTTTATCATTACCCTGACTTAATTTTTTTTTTAATTTTTAAAATTTTTAGAGGTCGTAGCCCCCGTGGGTCTCAATTGATTACCGCCCTTGGCTTTTGATGTCTCTATCTATATCCTAACATTAAAAATAGAGTTTAAAATTTAAGGTTAGGATTTATGAGTTATAATTTAGGGTTTTGTGGTTTAAGATTTAGAAACTAAGATTGGAGTGTAGGGTTTAGTTTATAAGTGTTGGAGTATAAATAAAAACACTAAAAATAGGCAGATGATTTTTGTTCGGTTTAAAACTAATGTAGTAGGGGAAATGTTAAACTTACTTTAATTTTGTACACCATAAATGAATAGTTTTAAACTTACCTTGTGAAAGATCAATGTCAATCCTCCAAACAAAAGATACAAGATTGAAAGATCGAAATTCCTTTTGACACCAACTAATGTTTATGAATGAAAATTGAAGACAACCTTCAACTCTCAAAAACTCCTTTTCAAGGGCTTTTCCTACAAGCCTTTGTTGGGGGGGAAGGGATTGGGCTATTGCTGTGAAGGTTCCTACACTATACAAGATTGTGAACTTAGCTTTCAATTCTTCTTTGCTTTTAGTAAAAATAAAGTTTGAGGGGTTTTGCTTATTAGTGTGTACAAGTATTTTTTCTTATCTAATATAATTTTAATCAACTATCAATTAATTTAACAAGATGTAATATCTCATAAACAATATTTAGAGGTTGAATATTTGTGTTATGGATAAAACATATTGGATTAACATAATCATCCTTATAATAAACATTTATAATATGTAATTTAGATTAGTCATCAATAAAATCAGATAAAAATATCATACAACTGACTTTTAAGTGAATAGTGTTAATTAATATTAATGAAAGTGGGAAATATTGTGGTACAGCCCTTGGGTCACAATCAACTACAGCATTCCTGCCAAACTTGTCCTATTTTTGGGAAAACATTTTTATTTTATTTTATTTATTTATATAAGCATACAACTACTTGTTAACCATTGGGTCGTTCTTTCACTCACCGAACCCTTCCCATTGGACCGTGACTTCAATTTCTCTTTCATTCTTTCTCTCTTTAGTTTTTGGTTTCAGTTCATCTCTCTCTCTTACTGTATCAATAGTGTTTTTGAACTTCAGTTTGCTGCAAGATGAAAATCTGATCTCAAACCCTATTCCCAAACCCCAATTTGCCAAATTCTTGCAGTCTTCTTTCCGGTCTCTTCAATCTGAAACTTCTAAAGTTTGTTTTAGCAATATACTTTCGATCTAAAAAAGGAAAGAAAAAAAGAAACCCTTTTTTTGTTTCTCTTTATTTTCATCTGTTCTGCCATGGAAGCCATGCAGAATCTTGCATCGCATTTCATCATTTCTTGAGCTATCATAGTTTATATGCCTGAAGTGGAAATCAAAGCTTTGAAATTGTTGTTCTCTCTCCTTGATTATCTATCTTCGATTCATATCTTGATTCTTTCTGATAATCCTGATCGTTGTTTCTTCTTCTTTTTCTTTCTTTAGTGAAAACCGAAACCCTAAAACAAAGATAACGCCCATCAGCAAAATAATGGACTTGGTTTCCCGACAAAGCAATCCGAATAACTTTCCAAGCCCGATCTTAGGCTCAAGCCTCGTAGCGAACAACACCGTAGCGCCTACTTCTGCCACTGCATCGGCCACTCCGAGTCGCTATGAGAACCAGAAGCGCAGAGATTGGAACACTTTTTGTCAATATCTGAGAAACCACAGGCCACCATTGTCGCTTTCAATGTGTAGCGGTGCTCATGTTCTCGAGTTCCTTAGGTACCTTGATCAGTTTGGGAAGACCAAGGTTCATAACCAGACATGTCCTTTCTTTGGTCTCCCCAACCCACCGGCTCCTTGCCCTTGTCCTCTTAGACAAGCCTGGGGTAGTCTCGATGCGCTCATTGGTCGACTCCGAGCCGCTTATGAGGAACACGGGGGCAGACCAGAAGGGAACCCTTTTGGAGCTCGAGCTGTTCGGATTTTCTTAAGGGAAGTCAGGGATTTCCAGGCCAAAGCTAGAGGTGTTAGTTATGAGAAGAAAAGGAAGAGGCCTAAGCAAAAGGTGGTGCCACCCCCACCAGCACAACCACTGGCTCCACCGCTGCCACCACCATCACTTGCTGATGCCACTGCTACAAGTAAATGATCAAACTCAATAAACTCAGACTCTCTTGATTATAGGAATCTGTGCTAGAGCTTGATCAAGTTTTATGTCATGTTTGGTTGAACTCAATGACGGACACAAAATTTTATGGAACGGGTGGGAATTGTTAGAGTTATATTAAAAATTTACTGGTTATGAACTTAAATCATTGATAAAAATATAAAAAAAAATTTATAAAAAGCCCTCGGTCTAACCCTTCTTTTAGGGGACACTTTGTTACTACTAGGAAGCAGAGGCAATTGCCTATTGGGAATGAATAGTACCAAAAGGAACAGAAAATGATGGTATCAAAAGTGAATGCCATACATCAAATTGCTAAGTACTTTAGTATTCTGTGAAACTAAGCTTGTACTTGAGTTTTTCTGATTTATATTTCTAGTTTTGGTATGGTTGGGGAACTTTTTAATCACAAAATTTCTCATCTGGTTTCATGCTAATGGGGACTTTCTTTTTCCCTTTTTTACAGGAAGTACTATATAATTGGAAGAAGAAGAATAGGGTCCTTTTGCAATCAACAAGTTGTCTGAACGATATGGGTTTTATTTTCTTAAGGTATTCCTCTTGTCTTCTACTTTGGCTTATTTGATAATGTTTATATGTATTGGTCAGTGCCAATACCAGTAGATATTAATGTAATGATGTCTGTGTTGTTTCATATATAAACATGACATTTACGTAATCCTCTCTTTCTGTCATGAATCAAACAATTTCTCTCCTTTGCTTAATTCAATAATAATAAATTTACCCAAATTCAGAGAAAAATAAGTGTTTATATTAAAGACAAGACATTGGGAAGTGAAAATTGTCGGTTAATTAGTTCTATTATATTATAATGTAATGACAAAACTGATATATTATGCTGAAAAAAAGGCAAAACCTAGATTCATCTTTTTCCTAAAATTGGTGAATGGTAACATATAAAACAACATGCCATATAAAGTATTACTAGGTATTAAAACATGCTTGATTCATGTCATGTTGATCTGAAATATGCAAAAGGAAGTACAGCAAATGAACGTGGGATGAGTTCATTGGTATGAATCAAACGTTTAATATATCATATATGTATGCGTGTATATTTGTATGTTATTAAGCATTGAAACTCCGAACCATAAAGAAGCCATATTAATATGTATGTGAGTTGTAATAAAATATTTTCATGCATTTTTTGCCTATGTTGGAAGAAAATATAGTCCTCGAAATGAACATATAGAATCATTCCTGCGCAGCACCGACCGAAAATAAAACTGGCCAACTTCTTAGCTCTCAACCTCTCTCTCTATAAATATACATACACGTGTCATATATGGATGCCCCAACATGAGCTGTCATGTATTTCGAAACAGTCTCGGGGTCATGCCAGATTTTCCATTGATTTTAGATTTATGAAGCTAGTTTTGCATTTGTTTGTTTTCTTTGCAGATTTTGTTAAAATTTGGCATTTGATATGTTTCCATACATTTTTTAAAATTTAGTTAATGTTATTTTTTTATCATAAAAGTTTCATTTTATGGTTCATATTAAGAGTTCCTAGTTGTCTTTTCGACTATCTGTAAGATTTGAACATGTATTTTTTATTGTGAGTATAAAATCACTTGTCACTAGACCGATATTTATTAGTTGTATTGTTATTTTTTATATCCAAAGAGAAATATCAAAATAAAATGAATACATGCATGAAGGTGTTCTCTAGCGATGAATTTCACGATTGCATTGTTTGTTTCCCTTAGTTTATGAACATGGATATATCGGGAGATGTTAAAGGGTGTCACCGTACTTTTAAAATTTTTAATTATTATATATTAATAATTTTATTTAATTTTTTGAAAATTTTATAATTTTATACTTTTATATTTTTAATATCTCCGTACACTGATAAAAAAATTTACGCCTGTCATTGTTTGTGAATGCAAGCGAAATTGGTGAAAATGGTTATTTAATTTAACTATGAATATTGCTGCAATAAGTTGGAGCTTTCGATAAAACCAATTGGGCCAAAATAATTGGTTGCTAACATTTTTTTAATAGAGAATTACATTTTTCAATGTAAATGTTATAATTTAAATTTATATAAAAGTAGATAATATAAATATTTTTTTATTATTCTATTAATTAATAGATTTCAGTAAAAATACATCTTTACCATGTTGTAAACTTTCTCCATCCCCGTAAAAAACCCTCAACATTACGTACTGTGCAAGTATGCCCATCATTTTGTTTAAAGTGGAGCTCAATAACCCCAAAATCGAGTTTATTTATTCACGAAATTCTTAGATTTGATCGGTGATTCTTAGATTTATTAATCACATGCTATATAATATTAAAATTTGTTTTTTTTTAAACTAAACTCATATATTCACAAATCACAATTAATTTTACGGTTGAAATGAACTACTTTTAATCACTAAAAATATTATAATTTAGGTTTAAGGGTCATTTTTGTCCCTGTAGTAGTTTAAATTTATCGATTTTGCCCTTATGGTATTTTTGCATTAATTTAGCCCCTGAAGTAGTCAAATTGTATCACTGTTTGCCCCTTGATTGACGGAAGCCAACGTTGACCGTTACGGTGTTGACATGGCAATCTATGATGTTGACATGGCAGTTCACGTGTGAAAATGATGTGGCAGAGGGGCAAAATTGATTTTTCAAATGAGTTCGATGGCAAAATTGATTTTCTGATTAAGTACAAAGGCAAAATTGATTTTTTAGGCAAACAAATATGAGTAAAATACTAAAATATTAAATTAACATAAAAATTAATAAAAATATTTTATTAATATATGATTAAAAATAATTAAAAATATTTAAAATAAGTAAAAATTATAAAATTAAAATATCATAAGCTAATAAATTATTCAAATTAAAATTTGAAATATTTATAAAATATTAAAAAATATAAAAACCTTCATCAAAATAATTTAGACAGTTTTGGTTTTCTTTTTCTTCAAAAAATGTAAGGAAGAAAGAATATTAAAATAGAGTTAATGTGATTCTCTCACCCGAACAAAAAATTCTCTACCCTTTTTGGTGCCCCTATCTCTCAATACTAAAAAAATAAACTCTACACTCTAAGTCTAATTTCTAAATTACAAACCTTAAACCCTAAAATTTAAACCCTTACTTGATTAAATTTATACACATACTTTTATGTTTCATAGTCACTTCATATTGATAAACTTTTTAATTAGGGTTTGTGATTTAAGGTTTGAGACTTTTAGGGTTTGAAATTTAGAAATTAAGATTAGTGTATAAAATTTATTTTCAAGTTTTGAATTTTGAATAATTTATAATTTAATAGCTTCTAATATTTTAATATTTTAATTTTTACTTATTTTTAGACTTTTTTAATTTTTATTATTTTTAGCTATATATTAATAAAATATTTTTAAATATTTTATTAATTTTTACATATTGTAGTATTTTAATATTTTCTTAAATTCAGATTTTTTACCTAAAAATCAATTTTGCCCTCAAACTACGTTAGAAAATCAATTTTGTCTCTCTTTCACGTCATCTTCGCACATGGACTACCACATTATCACACTTGGACTGTCACATCAAAATCGTTGACCGTCACATCAGTATTGTTGACCTCCACATCAGCACTGTTGACCTCCACATTAGCATTGTAACGGTCAACGTTGACTTCCGTTAGTCAAGGGGCAAATGATGATGCAATTCGACTACTTTAAGAGTTAAATTAATGCGAAAAATATCATAAAAACAAAATCGATAAATTAAGACTACTGCAGAAAAAAATTACCCTTAAATCTATAATTTAATATATTAATTAATGATCCACAATCTCTCCATATGGGTAATAATAGTTGGCGCATACGGACTATGTTCACTATTGACAGCTTACCAAACCTGTTTGTAGTGGATAAAGAACCAACGCAAGTACTAATACTGCCCCTCCGTCTCAAAAAATATCATTTTTTTGTTAAATTTGTATGTAATTAAAAAAATTGTGTAAGAGATGTATCATAAAAGTAATAAAAATAATAATTTTATCATTAAAAAGTTAAAAATTATTTTATTAAAAAACTAAAAAAATGATAGAAAAGAAAATGTGTTTAGTAAAAGTTGTTGAGTTTTTTAAATGGACAATTCAAGTGAGACAATTTTAAAATACAAAATGAACAAGTTTTATGAGACAAAAGGAGTAATATTTTTTAGTATAATGCCAAAAAAGCCCCTAGCATTTAATTAGATAGCGATTTTGGCCTATTATTTTAAGCAATTTAACTCTCAATATTTTATTTTAAGTCAAAATGGTCTTCTGCGGATAAAAACTGTTAGTCAACTAACTGTAAACAAACCGAAATGACTTAACAGAATGACAAGTCATAAGCAAAAATAATTTTATAAAATTATTTTTGGACTGGTGAGAGGCATTCTTTCAAGTTAACACGTTTGTCTATATGACATTGTCATGTTAGCTTGCACTACCGTGTAAGTTTATAACGTTATTTCAAGACATTTATCGTTAGTTGATTAATAATTTTCATCCGTATAAGGGCCATTTTGACTCAAAATGAAACGTTGAGGGTAAAATTACTTCAAAAAAAAGAATAGGGGCCAAAGTGACTATTTAGTCAAATGTTAGGGGTATTTTTTGTTTTTATTTTTTTGATTATTTAGTCAAATGTTATGGGTATTTTTTGTTTTTATGTTTTTTGAATAGTTTAAATGTGATTACAAGATGATATATGTTTATACATATTTTAATCTTATTAACAATGCACATACACTTTGTACGCACACCTTACTAAAAAAGCGATTTGAATTCAAATCTCGTAAGATAAATATCATATATATTTTTTACTATAATCACTTGTTATTTTTTAATAATAATTATTATTAAGATTAAAAAGCACTATTGTCATTAATTACTATTTTTTAACATAGTCGTTAATACTCACATTGAATATATTGTTGCATATAATAGTATAATATATAAAAGGAAGGCGGAAGGAAATATATAGGCCTTGTTCGATAAACAACAGTTTGAGTTAAAATTAGAAGTTTGACCAGTCAAATTCGTTAATGTATATATAAGCGAATTGAAATAGCGGATTGGGTAAAACCTCTAATTTTCAAAAAGCTGCTAGTAGGAGTTTTTTGAAATTAGAGATTTTGACATTATAGTTATAAAAACCCCTTTACTCTTAATAATTATAAAAAATCTCAAAATAACCTAAATTTAACATTTTCTATTTTAATTCTTCCCCCTCATATACTTACATCGTGACATTTGTAAACTAATATTTTCTTCTTCTTATTTTCACACATTTATATTTGTATTTGAATTTAATAATTAATTAAATAGTATTAAAAAATAATTATATAAACAATAAATTAATATATAGATCTTTCAAACAATTATTAATAGATACAAAATATTGATAAGTCAAATTCGTTAATGTATATATAAGCGAATTGAAATAGCGGATTGGGTAAAACCTCTAATTTTCAAAAAGCTGCTAATAGGAGTTTTTTGAAATTAGAGATTTTGACATTATAGTTATAAAAACCCCTTCACTCTTA